>LOEQ01003246.1:137485-147843 GCA_001685075.1 Bramus lutescens | reverse complement strand
ACCGTCCCCGTGCTTGTGCCGCCCTCAGAACACTCCTCCCGCCGCCCTCTGCACGGCTGGCTCCGTCCTCCATTAGGAAGTCGACTCTGAGTAGGAATCTGGGAGGAAAACAGTCTGGACTGGGAACAGCCCAAAGTAGAAGTCCCCTAAGACGCCGGCGGTCCAGAACCTCGGGGACGGGTCCCCAGACCTGTCCTTCATCGGGAAGGGGACACGCTCAAGTTAGGCTTGATTCCGTCATCAGTATGCTTCTGGGAACAGCGCCTTTTCTGTCCCGTCAGAGCCCCGTGAGGGTGCAGACAGCAGCCCTCCCTGCTTTTCTTGGCTCCAAGAAATTCGGCGCTGTACGGCAATCTGTCTGTCGTCCCCTGCGCGCCTCCACCAAGTTAGCTACCCTGTGCATCCTGCCCAGCTGGTGGCTCTGTTTGCAGCCTTGCTTTAAGTTTGTGTCTGCGTCTGTGTGAGTGAGGAGCTCACAGAGGGGAGCTCGGGTTGAAAGGAGGTTGTGAGTGTCATTTGAGGACGCTGGGAACAGAACTTGGGGCCTCAGGAAGAGCAGCACTTTGTCTTAACCAGTGGGGCATCTCTCCTGTCTGCCATCTCCCCCAGTTTGACAGACAGCACCTCCCCCTTTTGTGTTCCAGGTCAATATCCAACACAGCCTACCTACCCTGTGCAACCTCCTGGGAATCCAGTATACCCTCAGACCTTACACCTTCCTCAGGCTCCACCCTACACAGATGCTCCGCCTGCGTACTCAGAGGTACTGCAGCTTGCTAACTTTGAACTAGTTGAGGACACCCGTGGTCCCCTTGTTCAGTCTTTAAGTGTGACTTCAGACAGAAGTATGGTGATTACCATTGGAATTGTGCTGTTTGATTATGTTTTTTGACACATGCTGACGTTAAGGTAAAGTTGGGTCCCTTGAGCAGCAGGTGACCCAGGAGACTGTTGTGTTATTGTGTGCCAGTGACTCTAACACAGTGATCTGTACACACAAACAACTGAGAATGGACTTAGGACCCAAGCATGGTGGTACAGGCTGGTGGTCCAGCACTTGGGAGGCTGAGGCAAGAGGATTCTGATTTCAGAGCTGTCTTGGGCTATATAATCGAGCCCTGTCTCCAGAACCAAGGGGCTGGAGATGTAGCTGATTTGGTGGAGAGCTTGCTTAGCATGCACTAAGCCCTGGATTTCATACCCAGCACTGTGTGAACTGGGTTTGCTGGCAAGGGCTTGTAATTCCACAAGTCAAGGTGAAAGAAGGAGGATCGGGAGTTTAAGGTCATCCTCCACTACAGTTGAAGGTACCAGTAAGACTTGATAAAGACAGTTCAAATAGGGATGCCACAAAGTAACATTCTGCCTTCTCTTCTCCTTCTTTTAGCTCTATCGTCCAAGCTTTGTTCATCCAGGGGCTGCCACAGTCCCCACCATGTCAGCTGCGTTTCCTGGCGCCTCTCTGTATCTGCCTATGGCCCAGTCTGTGGCTGTTGGGCCTTTAGGCTCCACAATCCCCATGGCTTACTATCCAGTTGGTCCCATCTATCCACCTGGCTCAGCAGTGCTGGTAGAAGGAGGGTATGATGCAGGTGCCAGATTTGGCACTGGCGCTACTGCTGGCAACATTCCTGTGAGTATGGGCTAACTGGAAGCGATAGTCCTTCTCCCACCATCCGTGGACAGTAATGGTCAGGGTTGGCACAACAGCTGTTGTCTCATAGGCAGAAATGTGACACATCCTTTGGTTTTGGAATTAATCCATTTGTTTTCTTGCCTTAGTAAGATACTGCTAGCTAGCTGGGCAGTGGTGGTGCACTCCTTTAATCCCAGTGTTCGGGAGGCAGAGGCAGGTGGATCTCTGAGTTCCGAGGCCAGTCTGGTCTACAGAGGGAGTTTCAGGACAGCCAGGACTATTACATAGAGAAACCCTGTCTCAAAAACAAAACAAAACAAAACAAAACAAAGGGCTGCTAGCTTCTTTTTCATTGGCGTGGGCACAGTGAACGCTCCTATTAAGTCCATACACTTTTTTTTTAATTTTCAAGACAAGGTTTCTCTGTAGTTTTGGTGCCTGTCCTGGAACTAGCTCTTTTAGACCAGGCTGGACTTGAACTCACAGAGATCCACCTGCCTCTGCCTCCCGAGTGCTGGAATTAAAGGCCTGCGCCACCACCACCCGGCTAAGTCCATACACTCTTAATATCTACCACAAGGATGAAATGTACTAGGAACCCAGGTGATTAAAAAAGTAGAATGCATAATCCCTAGTAAGTAGGTGTTAGTTACCAGTTCCTCCTGCTCAGTGCTCTAGTATTTGGGGTTTGTAGCCCACCTGGATCTAGCAAAAGCCATCTTCTCAGGAGCCACATTCTAGAGTGAAGTGGAGCGGTGTCGTCACTGGCTCTTAAGTGTTACAGTGCTGTGTTACAAGTCTGGAATTGCTGAGGTGCAACTCAGTGGTAGAGCATTTGCTTGGATATAGAGTACTCTTCTGCTCCATGAACAAATGCACGCAGGGCCCACAAGAGACCCTACGGGCTGTTTTTGCTGTTTTGGAACTGTGACATGCAGTGGTTCTCCTGGGGACAGGCAGCATCTTAGGGCGGGAACACTGGTGAGTGACAGGCTCCCTTCCCGTCTGTGTCTGGATTCAGATGGTGACTTGCTGTAGAACTCAAGCTGTCAGAATTAGCTTCTTTAAATGGTGGTTGCTTGGTGTGGGGCACATGCCTATAATCCCACAGTGGGAGGCTGAGGCAGGGGGTCAGCCTGGACTACATAGCAAGAAACAGGCAAGTCAGGGTTACATAGTGAGACCCTGGGTTAGCCCACCCCACCCTTGCAAAAAAAAGTTATTGGTTGGCTCACTGCCACCTTTTTGAGGCATCTGCTTCCCATGTGCTCCTCCTCTTTGCCCACTGCCCTTGTCCTTTCCTTCTAGCCTCCACCCCCTGGATGCCCTCCCAACGCTGCTCAGCTTGCAGTCATGCAGGGAGCCAACGTCCTTGTGACTCAGCGCAAGGGAAACTTCTTCATGGGTGGCTCAGATGGTGGCTACACCATTTGGTGAAGAACCATGGCCATGCCTGTGCCGGGAAAGACATCACGTACCTTCAGCACTTCTCACAATGTAACTGCTTTAGTCATATTAACCTCAAGTTGCAGTTTAGACACATGTTTTTGGGGGTGTCTTTCTGGTGTCCAAACTTTGAGGCACTTTTCAAATTTAATAAGAAACCATGTAAGGGTAGCAGTCCCTCCCTAGAGCATTTTGAGGTAGGGAGGCATCCATTCTTCAAATGAATGTGAGTGAAGCAGCCCTGAGGCTCTTCCCTAATTCCTCTGGAGTAACACTGTACCATCCTGGTCTTTGCTTTTAGTAATAAAACATCAAATTAGGTTTGGAGGAAACTTTGATCTTCCTAAGAATTAAAGTTGCCAAATTATTCTGATTGGTCTTTAATCTCCTTTAAGTCTTTGATTTATAGTAGTTGTTAAATGAAACGCATTAGCTGTCTGCCTTTTCCTCCCCACCAGCCCACCCTGTCCTTCGTCTTCCATCAAATCAGTGGTGCAGGACAGAAAGCCTGTCACTTGGCCCTTCTCGCTGTGCACCTGTCCCACTTGCCATTTTTAACTCTTCTTCATAAGGATCCTCTGAAGCACCCTGTGCCCTGAGCACAGACCCGTTTCTTTGGGTTTTGTGTATCTCCAGGAGAAGGTGAGGGGACCTTTTGGACCCACCTCGTAGGCCGTCTCTGCAATACCATGAACCCAGACTTGCTGTGGTGCCAAACCTGAGCTTAAACAACAGTTCTCAGTGCAAGCTGTCCTAGAAAAGTTTCTTTAAAAGTGATGAGCAGAGAAGAAAACACTTGAAAAAGCTTGGCTTTAAAGCCAAATTAAGGGTGTTTCAGATCAAACCTGGTTTTCTGAGTGTCTGATGCAGCCACTTGGGNCTCGCTATGAAACGACTTGAGTCCAGTGAGATCTCATTAGGATTAATATTTCAGGGATCCTTAATATTTTGATTTGTTTTCTGAATTGGATTTTATTTTATCTGACATTTCAATTCATCTAAATCTTGTGTTCTGTACATGTATTGTTTGACTGTACCATCGACTGTTATGGAAGTTCAGCGTTGTATGTCTCTCTACACTGTGGTGCACTTAACTTGTGGATTTTTTATACTAAAAATGTAGAATAAAGACTATTTTGAAGATTTGAATAAAGTGATGAAGTTGCATTACACTGTACTCTAGGCATTCTTTGTTCATACATGTCAGGTCTTTTAGAGCTCACTCAGAAATGAACTTGGTGCTCCTGTAGCTGCTTCTTTAACGATGTCTGTGAAATAAATGTAGACATGCAAGATGAGGTTTTAGGTTTGGCTGTTCTCATGAGCTTTCACTAGAGCTGATTCTGGGATTCAGAAACACAGTCTTAGAAATGAAAGAGCAATGCTGGTCATGTTGGCACTGGACTTTAATCCCAACACGAGGGAGGCAGAGCCAGGTGACCCCTGTGAGCTCAAAAGCCACCCTAGTCTACACAGTGAGTTCTCACTCTTGCTAAGGCTTCCATCAAGGAAAATACCTTAGTGCAGTAGTCTGTACACTTCAGGGTAATTTCTAGATAGTTGCTCCAAAGTTCTATGTGGAGAAATACTGAAAACAAGCGGGCCAATCCCATTACTTTAGAGACTGTGGAAAGAGGTCTGCCAAAAGTTTATGGCAGCCTGGGGTAACTAGCAAGATCATGTCTCAAACCCACAAAGCAAAAGCCAACCAGCCTCTGCACTGCAGCTTCTGGACTCTACACTGCTATTATCAGGTAAGAGTTTTAATACCAGAGTATCCAAGGGGCTTGGGTGGAAAAGAGCCTGGCCTGGCAGTGGTGGCACACACCTTTAATCCCAGCACTTGGGAGGCCAACCTGGTCTACACAGTGAGTTCTAAGAAAGCTAGAGTACACAGAGAAACCCTGTCTTGCGAAAGAAAGGAAAGAGCTTTACTGGTAGGAAATATAGGTGGCCAGGTTTTTTCTGACTCCCTCTGTATATAAACAAGGATCTGTGAAATTGTGGCCTTTGCTAGGATAAAGGTCAAACCCACTTAATTCTCGTGTTTCTGATGGGACAGTTGCTGATTCTCTGGAACACTCCTGAGATAGTTCTAGGAACTTGAGAACATCCCTAAGAGTTCTTAAAGAGACAGCACACGCCGAAGAGTTAAAGAAGCAGAGAAAACGCTATAAAAAGTTTAAGGAAAATGTCAAAATTAAGTTTTTATAAATGAAAATCTGACTTTCCATAATAGATTTAATCTGGATAAAAACAGTATAAATTTGAGGCTGTTGGGGGAAATGGTAAGGTTCGGATCAAAGGAAGTAACACTCGGAGGCCTGTCCCTCCTGGCCTGATCTGTCTTGTGGTATCTAGCCTCCAAGAAGCTACACTGGGGCTAGGCAAGTAGGGAGGAGACAAAGTGGACCAGCCTGTGGCCACTTTCCACATCTCCCACTTCCAACTCAGGCATGGCCCCATGTTGTTGGCCAGTTGTAAGCACTGTCCTTACCAAAGCCTGGCTGTATAGGTGTCATAAGCAGCTTTCTCCGTGTCCCTGGATCTTGGAGTCAGTGAGGAAGTTATTGGAGACTGTCCTGGGAGGTGAGTGGATTTGCCATCTCATTCAATGCCACTCACTGCCTTCAGAGCAAACATTCCCTAATTAAAGAGTCAGCGTGTTAGCACTGGAGCCAAGACTCGGCCCCTCCAGTCTGGGGATCATTAGATGAAGTACTCTTCCTTCTCTCTGCCCTTGGCTGAGTCACTCTCCATCTGGAGGATGGTGCTGGGCTCGCCTTCTGCAGGCTCGTAGGTGACGTAGCTGCCTTTGTTCTTGTACAGGTAAAAGAAGATCAAGGTCACCACCGAGAGCAGGGTAAGGAACACCACAGTGATCACGACTGGGAAAGGAGAAGGAGACATGTTTGAGTACTTCACTGGGCCAGTCAGGTCCTCTCAAACCCAGCTTCCCCAGGACACAGCAGCCAGAGTCTCTTGGTATTTAGCTACCACACAGTTTAACTCCCTCTCAAACCAGTTCCTGATGATTATCCTAGAAACCAGGAGGGAAACAGCTGATGCCAACAGGAAGGGTGTTTTAATACATAGCTTCCCATGAGAGTTTCTCTTCCTCACCCACTCAACAAAACCACACATCTCCTCCTTCCAACCCACGCACTCCCGTTGAGCATCCACATGCGCCACAGCCTGTTCACGGCCACTCCCAACCCATCTTGTTGGTCTTTCACAGCTCTGCATGCCAGAAGGAACCCAGCACCGGAGTTGGTTCCTGATGTGGCTTTTCCTGTATGAGGAAAATCTTAGCTGTCACACTGGGTTCCAGGGTATCTCTGAGCCCAGAGGCCCCTTGTTACCTGCAATGAGCGCTGTGCTGGCCTCTTCAGCTTGTGGGGACAGGGTCTCATGAGCCTGAAGAACTGGCGTGGTCATCAGTTCTGGGAAGTTGGAGGGGGAAAGGAAATGGTGAGTCCTTTGTCCTTGCCATTCTGTGTCAGTTCACCTTCCTGTTCAAAAGCTCAGTGGTTCAGAGCACTGTCTGTTCTTCCAGGGGTCCTAGATTTTATTCCCAGCAACCCCTCAGTGGTTCACCATCATTCGTAACTCCAGATCGAGAGGATCTGCCTCTGGGCACCAAGCAAGCACACATGTAGTACACAGACACACAGACAAAACATTCATATACATAAAGATTAAAAGAAGTTCAACTAGTATCTACAGTAACTCCAGACAATAACCTGGAACAAAGAGATTTAAACAAACCATTTCCAAAAGACAACATTTTTATGAATTTTTCTCTATCTAATACAATGTTTAAAAACAGGGACTTGAGCTGGGCATAGTGGTGCACACCGTTAATCCCAGCACTTGGAGGCAGAGGCAGGTGTATCTCTGTGAGTTCAAGGCCAATTTGGGCTATATAGTAAGTTCCAGGACAACCAGAGCTACACACTAAGACCCTATCTTGAGAAAAGAAGAAAGAGAGAGAGAAAGAAAGGGGCTCTTGGTTGGGAGTGGTGGTACACGCCTTTAATGCCAGTACTCAGGAGGCAGAGGCAGGCAGATTTCAGAGTTTAGGTCAGTCTGGTCTACTGACTTAAGAAAAACAGGAGGGGGTTGGTTTTTGTTTGGTGTGGTGACATGTCTGTAACCCCAGCACTCAGGGCTGAGACAGACTGACTGTTCCAGGGTAGCCTGACCTGTACAGGGAGGTTCTGTCTCAAATACAAAACAAATATGATTCTCGTATTGTTGAATAGGGGTTTGAGCCTGAACTGATTGATTTTCAAATGTGATCTGTCCTTTTCAAGCTACTCCCTTGGGAAAAACATCACCTGAACTCTGCCAGCATCAGTTACTTTGGATGCTAACGGTACAGTACCTAGATTATAGGCTGTGATGCAGAGATGTGAGATCCAGCCTCAGTCACTTCGGATGCTAACGGTACAGTACCTAGATTATAGGCTGTGATGCAGAGACGCAAAGATCCGGCCTCAGTCACTTCGGATGCTAACGGTACAGTACCTAGATTATAGGCTGTGATGCAGAGACATGAGGCTATGGAGGTATAATGAACACATCAATGGTGAGTGAGTATATATGAATATATTTGTACCATGCAGCATAAATGTATCCTGTACATCTTTTCATGTTCTACATACTCTTTAATCTTGTCTGTATGTGTACACATTTGTGGATTTTGGTACATGCATAGCATAGTGCACTTGTGGAAGTCAGGGGACAAGTTCTGATATCCATTCTTGTTCTCCCCCTTTGGTGATACAGGGTCTCTTGTTCTCTGCTGCCTACACCAGGCTAGCTGGCCTTGTGAGAATTCTTCTCCATCTTTTACCTCAGTACAGGAGTGCTGAGAAAGAATGCAGATGCATGCTCCTGCCAGGCAGAGTGGCACTCACCTTTAATCCCAGCATTCAGGAGACAGGCAGGTGGATGGATTTTGTGAGTTCCAGGCCTGCCAGGGCTAGTGGGGACCTGTCTACAGGAGAACAAATGCACACTGTGCATCTGTCTTTACCAGGTTCTGGGGATAGGGATTTGGGTGCTTATGCATTTATAGCACGCTGCCCACCAAGTCATCTCCTTGGCCCTACATACCTTTTATAAACATTAGTTTTTAGTAATAAAATATACTTACCCTGCCCCAAACCTTTTTCTTGTGGAATATTACTTTAACTATGTAAAGATGTGTTACATTTGTTTATGCTGCATTTGTTTAACTGTGTAAAGATGTGTTGCTGTTTTACCTGGCCTGCCTAAGGTACCTGATTGGTCTAATAAAAAGCTAAACAGCCAATAGTTAGGCAGTAGAGGGATATGCGGACTGGTGGGTAGAGAGAATAAATAGGAGGAGAAATCTAAGCTGGAGGGATGAAAATGAGAGGCAAGAACAAGGGAAACAGAGGGAGGTGCCTGGGGACAGCCAGGCAGCTGCCAGCAGCAGGATACAAAGTAGGATATAGAATGAAAGGAAGGTTGAAGCCCCACGGCAAAACATAGATGAAGAGAAACGGGCTAAATTAAGTTATAAGAGTAGTGGAACAAGCATTCATAACTAATATTAGGTCTCCATGTCTGTATTTGGGAGCTGGTTGGTGGTCCATAAGCAAGCCTGCTCTACCTTTCACTTCTAGGATAGGCTCTGCACTTTAACAGGCTTGCAACAGGACTTTCCCCACCACTGTTTCTTGGACCCCACCCTGTATCTGTCTGTCTGTCCCTTAAGCTCCAAAGCCTAAGTGATTACTCAGAGTCAGGACATTATTAAACTGTGGTCTGGAAACTTGTAGGCAAGTCTTTTTTAAGGTCTCTCTAGGTAGCCCTACTGGCCTGGATTTGCTCCATAGTCCAGGCTGCCCTTGAACTCAAAAAGATCTGCCTGCCTCTGCTTCCCCAGTGCTGGGATTCAAGGTGATAACCACACAGTCTTTTCCTAATTAGCATTTGATGTAACTGTTGAAGAAGTAACTTGGTAAAGGTCACTGCAGGATAGAGGTGTCCAGGGATGACACGCTGGTCAACTCTGGAGTCATCATTTTCTTCAATAAATAATTTATTAAGTCTGGCCTAGTGCTCAAACCTATAATCACAACCCCCAAGAGCCTGAGACATGGGGCTCACAGTTTTAAGCCAGTCTGGATACCGACTATGAGACCCCATCTCAAAAAAACTGAAATAAAAGAACAGAGATGAGAAGCAGAGGAGGGAGGGTGTGGGGTAGGGGGAGAGAGAAACAGGAGAGAGGGAAAGAATGAGGGAAGAAGAGAAAGTGAGAGAGGGAGGGAGGGCACAAGCAAAACTAGGAGCTCTGTGGCCCACCTGCTTCGCCAGGAACTGCGTGCGCTAGGCACACTGGGAACAGAGCAGAGCAGGACCAGCTCCACAGTGCTTACACCCCACAGGTCCAATCATCGTTCTGAACTGCAGAAAGTCCAACAAGGAGCACCAGCAGGGACTGATCTGGTGGTGTTCCTGCTGGGGGCGACTTCAAGGAAGCAATGTTTGATGGCACCAGGACTACTGTCAGCAGAGCCCAGGTCTTAGGGCTGGCTGTGGCACCACTGAGCACGGGTAAAGGGATCTCAGCTGCTGTGAGCTGAGGCAAGAATAGAGGCCAACAAGAGCCTCAAATTCCCCGTGATCCCATAACTGAAAAGCAGCAGGTGACCTTCCAGTCCATGGCCAACCCAAGGTGGGGGGCCAGGTGGGGTGAGACAGGGTCTCTGCAAAGCCTTGGCTGTCCTCGAACTCACAGAGAGCCGCCTAATGTATGAGGCCAGAAAACAACTCAAGGGAGCTGGCTCTCTCCTACCACAGGGTCCAGGAGACTGGACTCAGGTCATCCTGATGTGAATCATTAAATCAACATTGCAAGGCTATTATGTGAATAAAGCCAGGAGAACACCTAAGGGGTTGGCACGTAACTCAGCTGTAGTGCATGTGCATGGGCATGCGTGTGTATGTGTTCAAACCATGGGATCCTGTAAAGGCTTTGAGTTCTTTAGCCAAGAATGACCTTGAGCTTCTCACTTTCCAGCCTCCACCTGCTTACTGTGATGGCAGGCATCACCCATGCTTGTTTTTACGCAGTGCTAGGGAACAAACTCAGGGCTTTGTTAGGCCTCCACCAATTAAGTACATGCCCAGTCATGAGTTTTTTTTGTTGTTGTTTTTTTCAAAATATTTATTATGCATACAGTATTCTATCTGTGTATATGCCTGCAGGCCAGAAGAGGGCACCAGACCTCATTAC
>LOEQ01003246.1:102119-121782 GCA_001685075.1 Bramus lutescens | reverse complement strand
AAAAAAAGGAGGTAGAGCTAATAGGCCAAGCAGCAATTTAATTAACACAGTTTCTGTGTGATTATTTAGGGGGTCTGGGCAGCGGGAATGAATGAGCAGCCTCCTACAACAGAAAACAGGGATGCTCAGGGCAAGACTCTCCATACTTAGTTAAAGTCACACTTTATTTAGTAATGTGAAAAATTTTCAGCTTTATGCCTCTGCCAAGTGAGTAGATAGTTGGACATATGTCCTCCTCTGAGAATGTGTGGACAAGCCCATAGATGCTTTTGTGTTAGCATTATTACAGCCCTGCTTCCATTAATGCTCACATCTTGAGTAAAATGTTCCCTGAGTGTGATCCCCTCTCCCCAGGGCTGCTCCTCAGACTCCAACAATGACAGGTCTCCGAAACTGAGTATCTCACTACCTGACAACATGGAGTGGCTGTGGCTTGTTAACCTTGACCCTGTGCGAGACTCTTCTGTGGGCAGATGGGGTTAGGTGTTTGGCAGTTTCTCTTCAGAGTTCTGCATTTTCACTTGGAAACACCTGGGAGGTAAACATGGTTGCATCAGATGCTGAACTACTCAGGAGGGGTAAAAACTCTACTTTTTCTTGAATTATATTCCATGCAGTGCTGATGGCCTCTGCAGAGGGTGGCACCATGGTGCTGACTGCTGGGATTCCTCAGGGAGGAGCTTCAGGCTCCGTGCACAGGTCACTGCCTCTGTGGTCAGATGAACAGAGGAATCTGCCCACCATGTTGGCAGCAGCTGTTCTAAGGAATGGGTACCATTTACTGGGAGAACTGCTTGGGTGTTTCTTGGGAGCTAAATAATTCATGGCTCCATTTCATGGCACCATTCTGGCTCACATTCCAAGTTACTGTGCTGCACTGTGTCTATGAGTATGTGTAAGTATGTTTTTGTGCATCCTGTATAATGTCTGTGAGTACGTGTAGTATGTTTTTGTACATCCTGTATGTCTGTGAGTACATGTAAGTGTGTTTTTGTACATCCTGTATAACGTCACTTTTTAAAGTAAGATCAGGCAGGCTGGGGAGACCCCACATGGACTCTGGGCTGCCTGTGATCCCAGCACTCACACTAGCTATAGAGCTGGCCAAGGGTGGCCTTCAACTTCTGACCCTTCTGTCTCCACCTCCCAAGGACCAAGCTTACAGGTGTGTGTTACCATGCTCAGTTTATGTGACACCAAGGAATGAACCCACGGTTTCCTGCTTGCTGGGCAAGTGCTCCGCTGCCTGAGCGGCATCTCCCGACCTCCTTACCTCTTTCTGAAGCTCAGGTGCTGTGATGGTGTTTTCTCCTGGATCCGAACAGAGGTGAAGCTCAGTGCCTTGGTCCTACGAGAGAAACAATTCTGTCAGTGAGAGACACTCAGCTCCCCCAGTGTCCCATGGAAGTTCTTCTGCGCCTTATACTTCCCAAGGGTCACAGATGACCCAAAGGGCAAAGGTCTGACACCATTTCCCTGAGCTGGGAGCATCAAGGCAGGCTTTCTTCTGTGCCTTTTTACAGATTTGAAGGGTATCATGACTTGCTGGCTAGAAAGTCAGGTCTTTGGTTCTGGATTTTGTTCCCACGATGGACATACCTTGTGGCTGGCTCCTGCATATGAAGGGGTCTTCCAACGGCTACTGGTCACTTTGAGACTGTCTTCAGGACCACACTGCAGCCCTCACTTGTAAGTGATCCTAAGCCATAAATGATCAGGAAAGGCAGGTGGCTTAACAGTTTCTTTTGTGTGTCTGTGTGTGTGCGAGGGTAAGCACATATGTGTATGTGATGTGGAATGTCCTTCTGTATGCTGTGAATATGTTTTATTACCATTTGTTAATAAAGAAACTGATTTGGCCAATAGACAGAATAGAGCCAGGCAGGAAACCCAAGCAAAGATACAGGGAAAAAGAAGGTGGAGTCAGGGAGATTCCAGCAGCTTCTGGGAAAGCAAGATGTGAGTTGACTAGCCACGAGCCTTGTGGTAAAATATAAAATAATAGAAACAGGTTAGTTTAAGTTGTAAGAGCTAGTTAATAATAAGCCTGAGCTAATAGGCTAAACAGTTTGCAATTAATATTAGACCTCAGAGTGGTTATTCAGGAACTGGCGGGCGGGAGAGACACCTCCAGTTACATGTATGTGTGTGCATGTGGAGGCCAGAGTTGATGCTGGGTGTCTCCTTTTATCACTCTCTACCTTTTTTTCTTTTTTTTAAATTACGTGTGTGTGTGTGTGTGTGTGTGTGTGTGTGTGCGTACATGTCATGGTATGTGGAGATCAGAGGACTGGGACTGGCTTCTCTCCTTCCTCCATGTGACCCTAGATACCTAACAGGTTACTGGCCTCAGTGGTAGGCATCTTTACTTGCTAAGCGATCTTGCTGCCCCCTTGCCATATTCCTTGAGACAGGGTCTCTGAACTTGGAACTCACTAATTTGGCTAGATTGGGTAGCCATCAAGCACCAGGGCTTTTCCTGTTTTCAGTTCCCGTATGTCACCAGGTCCAGCTTCACACAGTGCTGGGATCCAAATTCAGGCCCTCAGGCTTGTACGGCGAGCACTTTGCCATGGAGCCTTCTTTAGGGGAAAGTTAGGAACCCAGCCATAGACAGCACTGTCAAAGAACTATGTCACGAAGACCTTAGCCCTTTAACATAAAACATGCTCTCTTTGAGGGCCGGGTCACTCGGCAGTACTTACCTAACATGCATGAGTTCTGAGTCTGATTCCATCACCTGAGTAACACACACTACAAACCCTCCCTGGTCACCTTCTCTGACCCACTCTTTAAAATTACAATTTCAGCCCCATTTCCTACATCCTTCCCCTCGTAACATTTCTTCTTTTCTTCTAGCACCACTAAATTTTACTAGTTTCTGTTTTTTCTTTGCCACTTAAAAATGTGTGTGTGTGCTTGTGTGTTAAGCCAGGAGAGGGTTTCAGAGCCCTTCCCTATCCACTCACTGCCCTTCAGAAAGCCTCTCTGTAGACCGAAGTCTCACCCTTTAAGGTTTGGCTAGACGTCTCAGGGATTTTCCCATCATGCCCCACTTCTTCCCTGGAGCTGGGTCACGGGTCACATCTGTGCCCAGCCTGTTATGTGGATGAGGGATTTGAACTCCAGTCCTCATGATTATACATCAAGTGCTTTTAATTGCTGAGATGTTTCTCCAGCCCGATTTGTTTAGACAGGGTCTCATGTAGCCCAGAGTAGCTCCAAACTCACCACATAGCTGAGGATGACCTTAAACTTCGAGTCCTACAGCCTCTGCCTCAGTAGTGCTGGGATTATAAGCCTGTGCCACCAAGCCTAGTTAAAAGAGCACTAGGTAACAAACCACTGTTCACTGTCTTAACCCATTTTCCAGAAAAGTGCCTGGAACATAGTATGTGCTTGCTTAGTGACTGTGGTGGGTGAGTGAACCCTAGTCCTGCTCATTTCTCATGTGACCCTCTCTACAACGCGCCTGACTACAGACCGCGACCATAGGCGGTCTTCCTTCTTTCCTCCTCCTCCTCCTCCTCCTTCTTTCGTGATTTTCGAGAGAGGGTGTCTCTGTGTAGAACAGACTAGCCTTGATCTCACCAAGATCCACCTCCCTCCATCTCCTGAGTGCTGGGATTAAAGGTGCGCACCACCACCTGGCCAGTCCGTCATTTTTCAAGGCAGCCCATCCTAGTCTGTTCTCCTGTCAGCCTTTGTACAGCTCCCTTTCCCCAACATTGTTTCTTAGTTTTCCTCATCCTCATTGCTTGCCTGATTGAACTTTTTGAGGCGGGATCTTGTTATATGTAGCAATCTGGCCTTGAACTCAGCATCACTCTGCTAAGGCTTTCCCATCCCTTTACTGGGATCCAGGCATGTGCCAGCACGCCCAGCTCCATCCCACTTTTCAATATTCTCTGTGTGTGTGTGTGTGTGTGTAGCACACAGGTGTCATGTCGGCTGACTTTAGGAAGTCAGTTCTCTCGCTCCACAGTGGGTCCCAGGGATTAAACTCCAGCTCCCACAGCAAGCACTTTCAGCTGCTTGTCTGTCCCGTCAGCCCAGTTCTCTGCGTTATGATAAGCTTTCCCTGTGATTTGAATAGAGGCCTGGACAGACAGCTCAGTGGTTAAGAGCACTGGCTGCTCTTCCAGAGGACCTGGGTCTGACTCTCAGTACCTACATGGTAGCACCCAACCATCTGTTACTACAGTTCCAGAGGATCCAAATGCCCTCCCTGGCACACACACAAGCAGAGCACAGACTAATATACAGGCAACACACACACACTCTCTCTCATATATATATATTTATGAAATAAATAAACCCCATAGCTTTAACAGAACGTAACTTCATTTCCATGACCCTAATAGAACTTTGCTCTGCGGTGAATCAGCACCTCACCTTTTCTAGACTGTCCCTCCCTTTCAGAGGCCATCCCTCTGGGTAGTAGCATGGCTGTAGTCACAGAACTGGGAGGCAGAGGCAGGAAGACTGCCACACAGTCAAGGCCAGCCTGGGCTATATAATGAGTTTCAGGCCAATCAGAGCTACATAGTGAAACTGTTTCAAAGAATCAAAAGGCCATACCTTTTCTTTACGAGTTCTATAAATTCCCTCCTTTAGGTCCTCGTCATCAAAGATACATTCTGAAAATCTGCTGCCCTTTTCTTTGGTTTATTTACCACAGCCAAGAATTATAAAGTATAGACTGTCTCCTGCCCCTGTTGGTAATATGAGGATGGTGGCATATCTTTTTTATATATATTTATTTATTATGTATACAATATTCCGTCTGACACGTACAGACGTCCGGTCTTCTCCCGTGGTCTCTTCTTTACAGATGGTTGTGGTTGTCAGGAATTGAACTCAGGACCTTTGGAAGAGCAGGCAATGCTCTCAACCACTAAGCCATCTCTCCAGCCCAGGTGGCATATCTTTTAATCCCAACGCTGGCACAATCAGGCAGGAAGACCAGGAGCTCAAAGTCACTCTGAGCTATATAACAGTCTGAGGCCAGGCTGTGTGAGTCTCAGTGTTGAGGGCGGGGGGTGCAAAATAACTTAGGAAGTAGAGGTACCTGCTGCCAAACATAATGACCTGGGTTCAATCCCCAGAAGTCACATAGTAGAAGGAGAGAACTGGTTTCTGGGAGTGGCCTCTAAGCTCTACATCCAAGCCATGACACATGTGTGCCAATACACATTCACATGCACACACATCCAAGCATGACACGTGTGCCAACACACATCCACATGCACCAACATCCAAGTCATGACATGTTGCCAACACACATCCACTTGCACACACATGCATGACACATGTGCACCAACACACACCCACATACACACACATCCAAGTATGACACATTTTCACCAACACATATCCACATGCACACACATCTAAGCCATGACACGTGCACCAATACACATCACATGCACACACATCCAAGCCATGACACATGTGTGCTAACACACATCCACATGCACAATTAAAATGAAAAGGTGAGGCAAGAGAACTGGGCATGGTGATATGCACTTGTAGCCCCAGGGATCAGGAGGTAAATTTCCTATGAGTTGAGGTTAGCCTGATCTACATAGTAAGTTCTAGACCAAGTAAGATCTTATCTCAAATAAAACAAAGCAAAAAATTTCAAAACCATTTCAAGTTTTAGGAAAAAGTTCCCAAGGGTGTTGTTGGGTGGTTTTTGTTGTTTGTTTGGACTGGGGATCCATCCAGCGCCTGTGCACAGCCAGGAACTCAAATGCTCTAACTGACCTGTATTCCCAGCCCATTTAGAAGAATGTGGAGACCCTGAAATACAGACTTGTCTTGGCTGTGGAGCATTCTGACTTTGGTGAAGGAACAAAGACCCAACAGGAGCCAGGTACGGTGGTGCTCACCGTACAGCAGTACTCGGGAGAGGCAGGGACACTGGGCATTTGAAACCTGCCTTTCTACACAGTGGGCCCTAGTGTCCTAGGCCACTCGGCTATGTATGTAGTGAGTCTCTTGTCTTAAAACAATGAAACACAGGGCTGGAGAGATGGCTCAGTGGTTAAGAACACTGACTGCTCTTCCAGAGGACCAGGGTTCAATTCCCAGCACACACATGGCAGCTTACAGCTATCTGTGATTTCAAGATCTGACACCCTCACACAGACATACAGGCAGGCAAAACACCAATGCAAATAATCTAAAAAATTATATAGAACAAAACATAAACCAAACAAAAAGCAACTTTCTCAGGGAAGCTCTCACCTGTCTGTCTGAGTGTTCCTCTTTCTTAAACCTCATGCTTAAGCCAATATTAAAATATTTTTTATTAAGGCTTGGCTCAGGGATGCAAGCCTTTAATCCCAGAACTCAAGAGGCAGAGGCAGGCAGATCTCTGTGAGTTTGAGGCCAGCCTGGTCTACAGATACTACTCCAGGACACTAGAACTACAGAGAGAGACCTTGTCTCAAAAAAAAAAAATTTAGAAAGCCAAACCAATTAACATATAAAAAGACCCAACCAGAGCCTCACTTGCCTGGATGGTGCTCACAGTGGAGGAGGCACATGGCTCTTCTGGGCTGGGACTGCCAGTGCTTTCCTTTTCTAAGGCCTCAGGGGTTCTCAGCGGCTTCTCAGGTGCTTCTGGATTGGAAGAGGCTTCTAAGGGGACCCTGGGGCTGCGGGGTGAACCCTCTCCAGAGGCTGGAGGGCTGTGGGGCCCACTGCTTGAGGCAAGCCTGGGGCTTGGAGGGGCTTTGGGTGGTGGAGGCCGACTAGGGGGTGCTGACATCCTCTGGATAGAGGCTCCATTTCTGCTCTGCTCAGCTCCTTCACTCGCGGTTCGGGTGCGAAGGACGACTTCTTGTGGGGAGGGCTGCTCTGTCAGGGTCTGACCTCTGCCCAGGGATGGAGCTGAGGAGCACAGGACGGCTTTCTCCTGGGATGCAGGAGAGGGTGGGGCCTGGGTGGGGCCGTTGCAGGCTGGTAGAGGCTCTTCCCCCTCTGAAGACCTTGCTTCAGACTGGCCTTCCTCCACTTCCTCATTCTTTAAGGACCCCTTGCTCTCACAGCTCTCTTCTTCATCTGCGGCCTCAGAGGCCAGTGCCTCTCCAGTTGCTGAGACAGATTCACTCCCACTGGTCACAGAGAGAGCGGAGGGGCTGGTAGGGGAGGTCACAGGGCTGGAGGCTGTAGAAGTTCTAACCGGGGGAGAGATGACTAAGGAGCGCCTGCTGCTGCTGTGGAAAGAAGGACAGTGGGATTCAGCAGGTCACAGGACGACTGTCACCTAAATGACCACAAGGATTATCACCCACACAGTTGAGAGCAGCTTAAGGTGGTGTGAGAAAGTGGGCACAACTGTCAGCAAAGTGCACCGGGAGTGAAGTAAGAGGTACATTTCGTCTCCACCACAACCGCAGCTTCATAGCAGAATGAAAAGAAACAGAGAGTGGCTTAAGAGACCCTGAAAACCTGTGATCTGACCTGCCCCAGCCCTGCTGTGTCCTGGGCGTGAGGGCGTGAGGAGGAGAGACACTTGCTTCTCATCCTGAAAGGGGTGCTTCTGCAATCTACGCTTTTTCTGGCAGACAGTAAGTTTAGAGGCTCGAAACGAGAAGCCTTTAGCATCCTGGGACATCAATGGAGCTGACCATAAATCTGGGGAGAATGGACAGAGAGCTCCAGCTTTCAGTGCTGGAGAAAAGAAAATGGAGTTCTTGTAACAAAAGAAACTATGTCTACAAAGGTCTACATCGACCCATTAGTAACTATTAGTAATTCTACTTGACGTCTATAGTCCTTCCTAAATAAGCCCCATCTTCCTTGGGTCACAAGGCCAGTCTCACTGCCACCTTGCAGCCTTCTGCCAGGATCATCACACAGGCCATTGTGTGTCTTTGCTCAGTTCCCTCCGGTTCCTTATCTGTCAGCACTACCTGTGGAGACAGCTTTCTGTACCACCTGCATGCTGTAAAACATATCAGGGGTGGTCGGGCCTCCTGTGCTGCTAGACCCACAACACCCAACAGCAAACCTTCTCACAGAAGGAGCAGGAGCAGTCATATTCCGAGGGACACTGACCAGGATGAAGAACTCACCAAGGACAAAGACACAAGAGACAAAAGTGACAGAAGAGCTGACGGAGATAGGCAGATTTCTATGTGTGTGTAGTTACAGGGTTGGAATCCAGAAGAACAACAAAACCCTTAGGTAGATCACTTCTTCAGAGAAGGTTAAACAGTTGAAAAGCAGGAAAAGAATCACCAGGGGAGTCACAGAGCAGGAACCCTGAGCTCTCCGGCAGCACCAAAGGCCGCTCAGGAGAGCTAGCAATCTGGAGCTGCAAAGAATCTCACAGCTATGGCCGGGAAGACAGCCAGTGGTGGAGAGCGTATGCTCACCTTTGGCGAGGTGGGAAGAGAGTGAGGAAAGGAAAGGGGCGCATCAGCTATGTTTACAGCAAGTAAAGTAGGTCCTTCTCTTTCCATCCCCATTCCCCAGAACAAGGTAGCACAGTATGGCCTGCAACTCTCTGCATCACTATGTGGCCAGGATGGTCTCAAATTTACGCTCCCAAGACCAAGAGGGTGTCACTGTGTCTGGTTACAACAGCTGGTCACCTAAGTTTGGTGGTAGGTTATGATTGTTTATTATTCTTCATCTTTAGGTATAGTGGAAATGTTTGATGAAAAGAAAAATAATTTCCATAGGGACACAGAGTAAACAGCAAAGGCCTAGAGTAAAAAGGCAGGGCCTGGCGTGTGGGATGAAGCTGCTGAGTGTGTCCACACAGGACACAAGACAAGCAGTCTCATGGGCTCACCTCGACAACCCTTTCACCACAAAGACTTTGTTGGAATGTTGCTTCTCCAGTTTGCTCATCACTTCATAGAGACTGTGGTTCAGCTAGTCAGGAAGAAAGCAGAGAAGCTAGACAAATGCAAGCCAGCGGCCATTCCCTCCCCAGTCAGCTCTCCCAACCCAAACCTCCTGGTCCTTGTACCGCAACCCTCATCTCTCCAGCACTGCCACCATCTGGCCCCACCCTATACCCTTCCTCCTTGGTCCATCGTGCCCCGAGGGCAGCAAAGGCAGCTCTCTCAAGGTGGGGTTTGGTGGGGTTTGGCTTGAGGCTGTCACTTGTTTTCGGTGACCCAGGGAATGAAAGCTCAGGTTAACATTAACTAAGCAAATCCTAAGTTAGCAGGAAACTGTGGGAAGGAGTCTGTGTGCTACCTGTGAATACAACATGAAAACAGTACAGAATGCTGTAATCTCACAGCAGAAGAGACCTCGCAAGGTCATGTCCTATGGCTGCCTGTCGTGGATACTGTTCCTACTCTAGAGCAGCCACTGGAAACAATGACCCGTGCTCAACACCGCTCTCCCCACTGCCCAGCAGCAACTCTGGTCACATCAAGTCCCTCGCATACCCTCACCTCCTTACTCATGCTGGAGCTTGTGTGCAGTCAGTTAAGGGAGATGGGGAAGATGCTCTGATAGTGTGCACAGATGTGTGTTTCACTAGCACGCAACACAATCATTTCGTTAGGTAATAAAAGCCAAACTCTGCGCTCCCAACATGACTGTCTAAAGACACAATGTAAACAAGGCCCACCATGGATTCCCTAAAGAACCCTACTGAGGAGTCTCTCACCTTGCTCATCTCTCTGTAGAACACATCTCTCAAGTTGGAAATGTTTTGGAAGACGGTCACATAACAGCCGATACGACTACAGGGAAACAAACAAGTGTGGGTAAGGGCAGTAGGGCCCAGATAGCCATCAACCAGGCTCTCCAGAGAAGGGCATCTGGCCTCCTGGATGGAGAGGGTCTGGAATCTGACTCATGGCAGCCAGGCCAGGAGTGCTGAAAGGTGAGGGGAGACAATATTAGCCTGGCTGACGCAGAAGCTATCGGGATGGGTGTGGTGGCACTCAGGGAGGCAGAGGTAGTCAGATCTCTGAATTCAAGGCCAGCCTGGTCTGCAGAGTGAGTTTCAGACCAGCCAGGGCTACAGAGTGAGGCTCTGTTTAAGAAAGAAAAAGTTATCTGTTTTGGGCTTCTGGAATGTTAATGTAGAAACTGCTTTGCAGAATTTTTAAACAACTTTAAGAATATAAGGCAGTATAATTATAATTATTATAATAAGGAGCTGTTCTTTTTCTTTCAGCAATACATAGATTCTATGTGTGTGAACTTCAGCAGATTTCCCCTATAAACGAATCTGTAAAGTTTATATCTGTGACAAGACCATGCAGAGGCTCCTCCATCTTGTATTCCTACTGTAGCCACTCCAGATTTAACGAGTATTGCTCTCCTGGATGGAGAATCCTGACCTGAGGTCAGGATGGCTTAGCTAACTGTTCATTAGCCTGTTTGTGTGGAAACCCCCTCCAACTAACTGCTTTTGTTAATTGCTTGCTTCTGCAACCCCCCATTCCAGCACCTGCTGAGAAAGATGCCAGAACATGGTTTCCGCCTTTAAAAGCCCCATATTCTGGACACTCAGGGCTACCCCTTGGTCCCCAAATACCTGGGTATGGCCCCAGCCAGCTGGAATAAAGGCTTTCAACTGGTTAAACTGTCTGAGAAGTCCTCTCTGGTGGGTTCCCCGTGACACTTAGAAAGAAACTATGTGTTTCTACTGTTTAAATTTGGAGTCACATGGGGCATGATGGCACACATCTTTAATCCCAGTACTCAGGGGGCAGAGGCCAGGCTGATCTACAAAGTGAGTTCCAGGACAGCGAGGCCTGTTATATAGAAAAACCCTGACTCCAAAACAGAACAAACAAAAAATCGGAGTCACATAAATGCAGTCAATAAAAAGAACTGTATCCTATCATCTTAGCATGGTGGCCATGCCTATAATCCTGGCCCGTGGGAAGTCCAGATGGGAGGATCAAAAGTCGAAGGTATCCTGAGCTACACTGGTAGACTCTGACTTAAGAAAGGCTACAGACAAACTAAGCAGTACAATACTCCAGCTGCAATCTGCTGTAATCTTATGAGAGCGAACATGGTGTAATGAAAATAACATGCAAATGAGTTTCAGTCCCTGTTTCTCTTCCACTGTGGAAGCTTTGAATCTAGCATTGGCACATTTGTTAATGTGGACACCTGTGAACTGTGACGGTTTAAAAGCACACATCTGTGCAATGAAATGTGGATGACAAAGCACTTTACTAGACAAGAGCTCTCCTACCCAACATGCACCTGGTCCTCCAACCCAGAAAAGCTGGTGGTGCAAAGATAGCTATCTGTGTCACAAGTTTAGGGAGATAAGGACGCTTGCCTAATCACACAGCAAATTAGTGGCAGTACTGAGGCTACAGGGCTCTTTCCATGAGGCACCATATATGGACGGCAGGTGGTTTTGTACCCCACTGGCCTGAGCAGCTGGCCCATACTGGATGTCGGTCATTACCTGTTGTAAAGAACAGGCAGCTCCTCCAGCAGCTCCTGGTTCAGATCTTCAAACACACCCTGGGCTTTGCTGAACTCTTCTTCTGCCTGTGTGACAGAACGAGAGGTAGAGGTGCCTCCATCACCCTCACCATCTCTCCTCTCCCTGCCCAGACCCGAGTATTCCTCCGCCTCAAGACTCTGACTGCCCAACAGATGTCCTTCAGGACACAGGAATCCATCAGGCCTGCCCTCGTCTTGACCTGCCACCTTTGGGGGTGGGGGCAGGTTTTTTGCTTGTTCTTACCTTGGCAGTCTTAGCCTCATCTTTCTTCTTAGCATTCTGCACGGCCTCCAGGTGGTGTCGGGCACTATCATAGTCGACCAGTTTCCGGCCCCGCTTGGCAATTCTCTCCTAGTCCAGGGTGATGAGAAAGGGTATAGATGTGCCTCACTTTCCAGGATGGTAATAGAATACCAATCAAAGAAACAAGATTCTTGGATTTTACCACTGAATTGTGCAACCTGTATTAAGATTTAAAATTTCCTACAAACCCATTATAAACTGGTTCAGCTTCTAGGAGCAAGGCCCTTGAGCATCCCATTAAACCGAAAGTCAGAATTCTGGGTTTTAGCCCCTTATGTGCCACCTACTAGCCTTGTGGCCTAGGGTGGGGGACATCTCTTTTTGAACCTTGGCAGCCTCATCAACCCTACACAAACATTATTCTATGACCAGACGCAGAGCACGAAGCACTCTTAGGGAGTCTGTGCGGTCATCAAAACCACAAGCTGTGCTGGGAGCAGACTGCGTCCTGCCCAGCTCCTCTGTCAATGTGATCTTCTTCCATAGCTTGCACTCCCATTTCAAAATGGGGTTGCATTAGATGCCTCTGTGCTGTCCAGGATGGAAAGCAGCTCAAGGGTCTGGAGCGATGCAGGGGACCTGGGTTCAGTTCCACCCACCAGATGACTGACAGGCACCTCTAACTCCGGTTCTAGGATAATCTGACTCCTTTTTCCAGTGTGCTGGCACCGGCGCTCATGTGGTGCGCACGCTCAGGCACACACACACTAAAATAAGTAAATGGATCTTTAAAAAAGGAAAAGGCTAGGTGTGGTGGTACATGACTTTAATTCTAGCACTTGAGAAGCAGAAGCAAGTAGATCTCTGTGAGTTCTGGACCAGCCCGGGCTACTCTGTTGGCTACTTTTAGGTCAACTTGACATAAGCTATAGTCATCTGAAATGAAAAACCTCAATTTAAAAAAATGGCCCCATTATATCTGGCTGTTGGGCATTTTCTTAATTAGTGATTCATGGGGAAAGGCCCAGGTCACTGTGGCTGGTGGTCCTGGGTTCTATAAGAAAGCAAGCCGAGCAAGGCACAAGGAGCAAGCCAGTAAGCAGCACCCCTCCATGGCCTCTGCATCAGCTCCTGCCTCCAGGTTCCTGCCCTGATTTCCTTCTATGATAAACTGTGATGTGGAAGTGTAAGCCAAATAAGCTCTTCCCTCTCCAACTAGCTTTTAGTCATGGTGTTTTATTGCAGTGAGAGAAACCCTAAGACAGCTACACAGTAAGACCCTGTCACAAAAAAACCTACACAACAACAACAAACCAAACCAACCAAAGAAAAAAACCACCAGTGATATAATTCAACTTCTGCTTAGCCACACAAGAGAAAACTACCTCGGAGTGCATTCTCCCTTATGTTCTGAAAAGCTGAAGCTTAAAAGCTAAGCGTAATCATTGACATCAATTTGGAAGGCCATGGTAGCTTCCTCTTAGTCCACAAGCAGCACAGTGCCAGCAGAGTAGATGATTAATAAACCGAGTGCCATGAATAACAGCCCTCCTTCTGAGGCCAGAGATGCTTCAGTGCCTGAAGGTGGTGGTCTCTGACCCTGTCTCCGAGACTGACAGTGTGGCAGACCAGACAGCGGTCTCCCTAAGTTGTCCTCTGACTTACTGTGTGCTGTCGTACACACACACTGTGGTGAACACACACGCACAAACACACATACACACACAGCAAATACATGAATAATGTAATAGGTTTTTTTTTTACAGTGGCTGGTGAGATGACTTGGAAGTTAAGAGCAAAAGTGAGTCTCACAGAGGACCCAAATTAGCTCCCAGCACCCATGTCAGGTGGCTAACAACCATCTGCAATTGCAGTACCAGGGGATCCAATACCTTCTTCTGGCTTTTGTGGGCACCCATACACATGTGACACACAGATACACATACATATAAATAAAAATAACAAAAAATATTTTTAAATTTTTTTAGTTTTGGTTTGGTTGGGTTTTGTTTGTTTGTTTTTTAAGATAGGGTTTCTCTGTGTAACAGTCCTGGGTGTTCTGAAACTCATTTTGTAAACCAGGCTGGCCTTGACCTCATAGAGATCCTCCTGTCTCTGTCTCCCACATGCTGGCATTAAAGGTGTGCACCACCACTGCCTAGCAACAAAAAATATTTTTAAATAATTAAAATTTTTAAAAAATTCTAATTCGGCTTTCTAGAACATTTTGGGACAGGCTAGGTTCTTTTCACCTGATAGAATTTCAAGTATTTGAAGATAAATCAAGACATCTCTAAGTTTCTTCTATACAATGGACATCTTTAGATCTATTAGCTGTTTCTCCTGTCTAAAAGGGAAGCCTAAGCATAGTGACACACCCCTGTAATCTCAGAACTCAGAAGGCTGAGGTAGGAGGATGGCAAGTTTCAGGTTAGCCTGGACTACATAGCAAGATTCTGTTTAAAGAAAATAAAAGAAATGGATGCTTGGGGCTGGAGAGATGGTTCAGCAGTTAGGAGGGCTTTTCCAGAGGACCCAAGTTCAGTTTCCAGCACCCATGTCAGGTGGCTCACAACCACCTGTAACTCCAGCTCCAAGGGCCCCAACATCTTTGACCTCCAGGGGTAATGTACCCATGTACACATGTCCCACTCAAACACACGTGCACACACATAACTGAATAGAGTAAAAATAAATCTTTACTCAAACGCGCATGCATACACATAACTGAATATAGTAAAAACAAATCTTCAGGTAAAAAAGAGATGGATGCTTTGACCTAGTTGGATTTGCTTCACTCATCAATTGAGCCCAAAGTATAATTCACTGACATCTAAGTGTAAATACAACCTCACTGCACCTCTGTCATCCTGACCTCTTATCTACCCCGCTCCACGGCTAACCAGGGGCTCAAGCGCTGCTTACAATGTAAACCTGATGTTTACTAGCTGATGATCTAGCTAGTGTGGACTGCCTCCAACCCAGCAGACTGAGTTACCTTCACCTCGCTGAACTGGGCCACATAGTTTTCCATGGTCCTCAAAGCCTGGTCGGCCAGTTTCTCTTCATAGTCTTCCCAAAGGAGATCATTGTTCTGTGGGATCCAGGCAGAGGGTGGTGAGCACCCTATTTCTACAAGCATCCACCAGAGAAACACCCACATTCTCTCTGCAGAGAACTCTACTGTAGCACCATAGTTAGAATATCATGTCAGATTCTCAAGAAGAGACATGGGCTCTAAGGAACTGCACTCAGGGGGTGAAGACCAAGGCCCCTGGCCCCAAGCTTAGAGGACATGCATGTGCGCGAGTGAACAGTAAACTGTATGTGGCTGTTTCTCATAAACAGCCCATCCTCAAGGAGGGGACATTTCTGTGACCTTACGGGAGGAAAGAAGGTAGAACCAGCTGCAATCCTGTTGCTTAGAGGTGGAGGCTCTGTAACAGAGAATGAATTGGCCCTTTTCTGTTTTCCAGGATACAGAGGCTCAGCTGAGGGAGATGGGAGTGCATCCCAAGGCAGTCATGCCCAAGCTGCCCTTACCCCCACGATGGCCTTCAGCTCCTCATGCCCGTCCCAGTCACTGCTGTAGACCTCCTGCAGGGTCTCTGACACTCTCTTTGAACTTTCATGCATCACTGAAAGGAGAGAACTCAGTCCTACCACCAAGTGTCTCAAAAAGCGATGATGTAATCCCACGGTGACAAGTCACAAGGATGGGTTCTCAGTAAGGGAAACTGGGTGGGGCTGGAATAGGAAGTCACTTGGGGCCCTCAGAGTTTCAGGGGTCAAGGGCAGCTGAGCCCATCAGCCCGCCNCCTGTGTCCTCCCAGGCTGATACCCACCTTTGACTGCACTAAGGAAGCTCTTCAGGTCCTTGTACAGCTTGTAGCCTTCTGCCTGGAAGCAGAGAAAGGCTTTGGTAACTAACAAGGTCTGTTTGGAGGGTGCTGCAGAGGTTGGCCTTGGAAAGTTCAGTAAAGACAGAGCTCACTCTGCCAGCAAGCTGCAGGTTGTCTCTTTGGGGTCACTGTATGAGCTGAGACAGTGGAAGCCCCCATTGCATATTTTCTGCCTTCTGCTTTTTCTCTCTTTAGTGCACAAGAGCCTATACCTAAGCCCTGGAATGAGGGCCCCACTTGTGACTGTCTGTGTGATCCTTGCTGCCGTCTGTACCACAGCCCCTTTCCTCTCTGAGCCTTCACACAGACATTTCCTGCTTCCCATGCAGTCTTCCCCCATCTTCACTCGGCCCTCCCCTACCCACTGCTCCTACTCCAAGAAATCCAGTTGATCTCCTCTCCTGTGCACTGAGCCCATTTGACCTCTCCATGCTTCTGCCTCTACTCTGGTGTCTGAATTCTTTCTCGCTCTCCCTGCGCCCTTTCTTCTCTCCCCTCTCATCTCTGTCTCTTTCTTAAAGAGAAGCAGAGCCAGAGAAGGAGGTTGGAATTAGATCTCACCCTGAATAATGAACTACAGTCATGACATCTGTTTCAGCCTCTGCTTCGTCACTGTTTAATGACAAAATCTGTCCTTACTTAATCCACGCTGCCTTGAACTTGCAACAATGCTCCTGCCTCAGCTTCATAAATGGTAGATGTTCTCTGCTTCTGCTTTTTTTTTTAATGTTTCATTTTTAGTCTTTTTAATAGTCTGTCTGCCTCTCTGAGTGCAAACTTGCAGGTACCAAAAGAGACCAGAGGGGTCGGGTCTACCTGGAGTTACAGGAAGTTGTGAGCCAGCAGATGTGGATGCTGGGAATTGAACTCAGGTCTTCTAGAAGAGTGTTACACATTCCTAAGCACTGAGCCATCTCTCCAGTCCTACTTTCTGCTTCTTAAGTACTTCCAGGAAACAGAAGCCAGTAATCCCTGCCCCATACAAGGCTTTTCATGTTAAACAGCTCTGAAATAGAAGGCTACTATCCTTCTGTATCCCTACAGGGAATCTTTAAAACATTTGTATGTATATTAGTGTCTTGCTTGCTTATATGTATGTGTACTGCCTATGTCCAAAGACGACAAAAGATGGTGTTGGATTCCTTGGTACTGGACAGAAGATGGTTGAGTGGCCATGTGGGTGTTGGCATCCAAACCCAGTCTTCTGCAGAGCAGCAAGTGCTCTTAACTGCTGAGTCATCTCCAGCCCCAGGAAATTTTAAAAAATTCTTTATTATTATGCACATGAGTGTCTTGTCAAGTGTGTGTGAGCACACATGTGCCATGTCACACATGTGGAGATCAGAGAGTAACTTTTGGGAGTGAGTTCTCACCTGTTTTGTTTAGGTGAGGGCTCTCTTGTTTCTGTCCACCAGTACATACTTAGGCTCACCTTAAGAGTGTTGCCATTAGCCAGGCAATAGTGGCACACACCTTTAATTCCAGCACTCAGGAGGTGGAGACAGATGGTCTCTGTGAGTTCGAGGCCAGCCTGATCTACAGAGTGAGTTCCAAGACAGTCAAGGCTACTCAGAGAAAGCCTGTCTCACTTGCTGAATTATAGACGTGTGGTGTGGCAGTCAGATTTGCTTTCTTAACACGGGTTCTGGATACTACCCTCAGGGCATCAAGTCTTCCAGCTTGGGATCTACTTTTCTTTCATACTGACTTGAGGACAAACCTTATGTTCCTGTCACCAAAGCTGTCTTCCTCAGAGGTCTCCTCAATTATTCCTTATTGCACTGTTTACAGCCTCCCTCCCCTCATTCTCGTCTCTCCTGTGTGGGTAAACTCCAGTTTCTAGGATGGGGTAGAGAGGAAATGAGAGGCTAGGTGGTTGACATTTGGAGCCTGACTTCAGGAGTGTGGGAGAGAGCTAAGGTGTGGCCCACCCACTTCAAAGGAATATTGCAGGCCAGCTCAAGGGCCAGAAGGAACCGGCTCAGGGAACAGAGTATTTGAAACCTAAGAGATACTGTGCAGTTCGCCAGGAAATACTTGCTGTGAACTTGTTTATTACTAGAAAGGCTAGTGAACTTTTTACATTAAAAGATAATGGGAAAAAATGGAAATTTCTATCTAATAAGTGCATACATATGGAGAATAATGGCAGAAAATGGTTCTCTTTGCCATGTGTGTTCTGGTGACTAAACTTACACCAAGCTCGGCAGCAAGTGCCTTTTCTTACAGAGCCATCCTGCCAGCTCAATAATCAAGATTTTAAGGGCTTTGGAAAAGTTTTTGAAGTTATAAAAATTAATAAAAGGGCTGGAGATAGCTCAACATTTAAGATCAGTTATTGCTCTTGCAGAGGACTAGAATTCAATTCCCAGTGCTTACCTGTAGCTCCAGCTCCAGGGATCCAACACCTCCTGAGCACCTGGACATGCATGTGCATATTCACAGATACACATGCATACATAAATAAAAATAAAAATCTGCCGGGCAATGCTGATGCATGCCTTTAATCCCAGCAATCAGAAAGCAGAGATAGGCAGATCTCTGTGAGTCTAGGCCAGCCTGGTCTACAGAAAGGTTTCTAGGACAGAAACCTTGTCTCAAAAACCAAACAAACAAACAAACAAAATACTTTTCAAAAATTTAATGAAGATTTAACATTCTTTTTGAAAGGAAACAATGGGGACTTAACTTTTCACTTCAACATGAAAACTTGATTTCAAAACAATCTGACTGATTCAACTGGGTTGACCAGATGGCCCAGTGGTTAGGTTAAGAGTATGCACTATTCGTCCTAGTGACCTGCATTCTGTTCACAGCTCCAAGGGCAGACAGTTCACAGCTTCCTATTACTCCAGCTCTGGGCACCCGACACCCTTTTTATCCTCAGGAGCTCAGCAGCAGGTGGCAAGTCTGGTCACAGACTGTTGTGAGCTGCCTGTCGTGAGTGCTGGGTGCTCTGCAAAAAGTGTGCATGCTGCCAACCACATTCCACTCTTCCTTACACACTGGGCCATCTCTCCAGGCCCACATTCCATTCTTTTTTTATACCTTTCTTCTTTCTTTTGAAGAGATAAAGTATGGGAGTGGCCATGAATGCGGTAATGGTCGTGGAGGTGGGCTTTAGGACAACAGGACTAGTGCTGGGCACCATTTCATTTTTCAGACCCATCTACTCACCCATGGCATGTCTAGGCTAATTAACCCAGCACCTGTTTTCCTGGTGCCAGCTTCTCACTTGGCTGGCTGGCTGGTGTGTTGGCTCTATTCTCAACTGGCAGGTTCCCCTACTTCTCTGGCTTCAGTTCCCCAGTCTATAACTGCAGGGGAAAAGCCACTCCTATCTCCAGATCTGCTGATTTCATCACTTCTGCCCTCTGAAACTTTTGCCAAGTTCTCAGCATTTCCATAAAGAGCCTGAGCTAGTTCTAGCCACCCCTTATAAAGACAGCACCCTCAGTTAATGAGCCACTCTCTGTGAAGCTTGACCAGAGCAGTCAGCAGATGCAGCACTGGATCCCAACAGACTGGGGAGGGGGAGAATGAGGATGGAAGGTCCTGGGTGGGGGCTCCCAGACACTGAGCAGAACAACAGGAGATGGCACAACCAAGCCTTGAGAAAGTGCTGTCTGTACCACAAGGAAAAGGCTGCAGAGCTTCTGGAGGGAAAACACCTTTTCCTGAATTGTGAAGGAGGGAGGCGAGGAGAGCCACACAGAAACAAAACTTACAGAGGGTGTGTGATGGAGTGCTTGGCAGGTGTGCACAGCACCCAGGGCCTGAGCTTGGCACCATGCTGGCTGACTGTGGTGGTGCACACCTATAACCCAGAATCCAGGAGGGGAAGCACGAGGGTCAAGGTTCTCCTCAGCTACCCAGTGAGTTCAAGACCAGCGTGGGTTTCATGAGATACTGTCCCAAAACAAAATGACGGAGCCCACTCTGGAACCCAGGCAAGTGGCACCTGAGAGTGACAGCTGATATGGAGTTGAAATGCATGGGGGGCTGTGATGTAGGAGGCTCATCTGTTTATGTGTTACTTTCATTGATTAATAAAGAA
>LOEQ01003246.1:36433-64606 GCA_001685075.1 Bramus lutescens | reverse complement strand
TAGAACTAGCTCTTGTAGATCAGGCTGGCCTTGAACTCACAGAGATCTGCCTGCTTCTGCCTCACAAGTGTTGGGATTAAAGGAATGCACCACTGCCACCCTGCTTCCCCTCTTTCTTTTTTTTTGAGACAGGGTCTCAGTATATAGCCCTGACTGGCCTGAAACTTGTTATGTAGACCAGGCTGCCTATGCCTTGGGACGAGCCAAAGCTACTTTCTAGCTTCTATTCCCATCACCACCTCAACCTACTGTCTTGGTTTCCCAGGCCCCTTTGACCTTCCCGTGGTTTGGCTCATGCTCAGGAGCTGCATGTGACATGTCCTCCTGTCCTTCCTTCCATGGGGTCAGCTGTCACTGAATGAGGCCCTTCCCAACTCCTTTACTAGCACATCCTGGGTCTTGCTGACATTTAGAGTGGGAGTCCATGGGGGAAGGGCCCATCTCACACCTACACACACTTCACTGGCTAGAGGATGCTTGCAGATAAGTGATGTACTGTACTAGGACAATGTAGTTCTTCCCAATCTGTTTCAGCCAGAACAGAGAGAGTAGAGCCCGATACAACATCCTCTACCAATACCATAAAACCTTTATTTCTACTGGGTCCACATGTCTTTCTTCCCTTCCCCCACCCTGGATCATAGCTTGACCAGTTCTGCTTCCTTTGGCTAGACCACCCTGACTCTCCCAGGGAATGCAGGAGACTTCCTGCAAAGTGCATTTGCATGGACTCATGTGGTGACAACTTGCTACTGAAGCCCTCCAAAGCCTCGCTGGACATTTCTATTTTCTTCCAGGCAGAACAGTGGGGTCCAAGTTGATTGTAGTAGGGTTGGCATTCTCACATCAGCTCCATACTGGGCTCTTGTACAAGGACAGCTGGTGGGATTCGTTAGTCCTCCAGTCTTCTGCACACCTTCCCTGATCCCTCAGACTTGCTAAGACTCTGATTAGCCTTATCTGGGGTTTGGTCTCAGAGCTGCCAAACATCTTGCCAGGTGACCTTGGGAAAACACCTATCTAGCTTCTACAGAAAAAACAAATTAAACACTTGGCCTACCATAGTTGGGGCTGTGAGGTGCTGCCTTCAGATTCCCATGCTGTTTTTTATTGCTTTCGAGACAAGGTTGAACTCTGCAGCTCAGTCTGGCCTTGGATTGAAAATGTGTTAGTCTCTAAGTACCAAGACTGCAAGCCTGTACCTTTGTGTCTAGTTCTTGCCTTGCTTTTTATTTCCTTGTATATGGGTTAGAACAAAGGGGCCAAGGCCTTAAGCCTTGAGACTCACCAATGCCTGAGCTCATGAACTTCTTTCAACACCAACAGCCCAGGATTCTCAATGTGGTCTCCCATCTTGCTAACTGACTTTCTGGAGGCCAGCCAGCCAGAATGGTCAGAGGGGGTCAAGAAATAGCAAGGCTGGCAGTGCATGGTCTAGTGTTGTGTGCTGGATGGAGCCCTGGTTCAGCACCAAAGATGGGGCCTTAGCCCCAACTTGAGCCACTTGCCAAGTGTGTGACTGCAGAAAGGGCCTCTACTCTGTTTCCGCTCTCCTTTCCTGGCCTTCCTTCTCTCCTGTTTTCTGTGGTGCTAGGGAGTTTCCCAGGGCCTTTCCCTGAGCTATATCCCAGCTCAGTCTCAACCTTCTTATTGGTGCAATGGGGGCTCCTTTCCTGTCTCTTCCATGGATAAATGGTAAAATGCTGTGGGATAAAGGCACTCTGTGTAAGTCAGAATGATTTGGCACTAGGGTGTGCTAACAACGGAGGGTGGTCTCTGCACTTCCAGTCCCTCTGCAGGATGAACTTTCAGTTTGCTTTAAAGGCCATTGTCTCTAGAGGATGAGGAAAGCCTTGGGCCAAGAAGTATGTGACCTTCTGGTCTCTTCCACTTCCACTGGAGGAAAGAAAATGGCACCAGTGTTGTTGCAAGAAGAAGGTCTTGCCTTGATGGCCACTGGGCTTAGAAATCCAGAGGAGCCGGGGGAGAAGCCATCCAGATGCTTGGCGACACCACTTCCTGAGGGGCTTGTTGAATTTGCACTGGGGTTGATCCCATGTCTAGACAAATAGCCAGAGCTGGCGGGGGTCACTGGGGTTACAGGGGGCCATGGCTGGCTTTTTGTCCTGGGTTATCAGGCAGGTGCCCGATCCTGAGTTTCTGATGAGCTGATCCTAAAAGGCAACACAGTGGAGGGTCAGCCTGAGGACCACGAGACAAGGGCAGCTGGCAAAAGGCAAAGGAAACCGGGAAAGCTACAGAGAGGACACTGCCAGGTCCTCCCCGAAGATCCACGCACCACGGCAGCCTGATGGCTGTCACAGAAGACAACAAGACCATGGCTGATATAAAAAAAAAAAACAAAAACCAAACCCTTTCAGGGCCTCCCTTTCTCCAGGGTGGCCAGGTTCAAAAACTTGGGGTCATAGCTGCCTTTCCCTTCTTTCTGTTTCTGGCAGAAACTTTGGCTCTGTCCTTTCTGGTAGCTTCATGGTTAGGCCGTTCTTTATTTCTGAGCAGCTGACCGAAGTGAGTAGAGCTCAGGCTTGGTGATGAGTGGCTACTGCCCACCTCATGCTCGTAGACTCCCAGAGACTCTACTGCCCACCTCATGCGGTGAGGTGGGAGGGACAGACCCTGGACTCCCAGAGACTCTACTGCCCACCTCATGCAGTGCAGTGGGAGGGACAGACCCTGGACTCCCAGAGACTCTACTGCCCACCTCATGCGGTGCGGTGGGAGGGACAGACCTTGGACTCCCAGAGACTCAGGGAGGCCTGAAGCTTGGGCCAGACAAGCTTGTTGAAATTCATCTGGCTCCTTGGTAGAAATGCAGACATTGTCCTTTGGGATGGAGCCCCTAAACGATTAAGAGAGACTATGCCTGTGCATTGCTTAGCACCAGGAACGTGAGACAGGGGAGCACCATGAGTGACTCTTCACCTGCTTGGATTCAGCCTTAAAATGTTCCACGGCAGAAGTACCCAGACCATCATCTTTGCTCTTTTTTTAATTAGCCAGAACCTGACATTACCAGACATTGACCAACTCCACAGCCACTGTGCACTCCACCCAGAAGATGAAGAAGAAGATGAGGGAGAATAGGTCAGATGCAATGCTCTGGACTCACGGTCCCAAGCTTTCTGGGCCACTGACTTACCTGTGTCAACTCCCACTCCTCGTCCTTGGGCACTTTGCTGTTTTTGCCAGTGAACTGACAACTCCTGAGGCCCAGCGTGCTAGCGCTGGCGTGTAGACACAGCTGCTTCCCAATGTTGTGACGAAGGTCCCTCTGGGATGTGTACTCAAAGTACTGGAAGTCAAGACAAAGATGTTCTCTGGGGCTGGTGGGCAGCTTCCCTGCTACCTCCCAAAGCCACTTGCCCTACAGTGTCAATTAGAGGACTTCCTGGGGAGGAAGTGAGAATGTGCTGCAACTTTCAGTGATTTGTGTCGCTGCAGTGATTGCTGCCACAACACGTTATACTGGATTAACAGTGCATAGAACTATAAATTATTTGCCCTATAATTGAAATATAAATTAAAATTACCTTAGCCTTCTACATATCAGCATCACCTACGCAGTCATATGCTGGAACACTAGCCCTACATGTTTGTGTGTGACATGGATTCTTGTTTTGTAGCCAAGGCTGGTTTAGATTTCTGTCATGTAGACCAGGCTGGTCTCAAACTCATGACCAGCCTTCCAACTATTAGAACATTGTGCCATCCACATGGCATATGCCATCGCAGTCACCTGCTGGTTCTAGATTGGCTAATAAATCACCATTGACATAAAAGATATTCACCAATGGACCACCTAAAAGGGCTTTGCTTGCACCTGCACATCTCTGCAGTCAGTTCTGGCTACCCTTCATCTTGCATCAGTTCTGCTTTAAAGACATTTTGTGTACCAGATCTGGGTACCGGATATCTGAGGGACGGGATAGGAGCACGCTGGTTGGTTTTGTTACCTAGAAACAAACTAGGGTCATCTGGAAGAAGAATCTCAACTGAGAAAATGCCACCATCAGATTGGCCTGATGAAGGCCAGTATAGGCAAGGGTGCAGGGCATTTTTTGGTTAATGAGAAAGCCCAGCCCACTGTGGGAGGTGGCGCTCCTGGGCAGGCGGTCCTGGTGGGGAGGAAGCCAGTAAGCAATGTTTCTCTACGGCCTTTGCTTCAGTTCCTGTCTCCACATTCCTGCCCTGCTCAGTGATAGACTGTGATGTAGAACCATAACAAAAACCAAACCTGTCAGCCCATGGTAGCACACGCCTTTAATCCCAGCACTCAGGAGGCAGAGGCAGGCAGCCAACCTGGTCTACACAGCATGTGCCAGGACAGCCAGGACTACATGGGGAGACACTGTGTCTAAAAACCCTTTCCTCTTTCGGTCCTGGTGTTTTAACACAGCAACAGAACACAAACTAAGGCAGAGGCGTACAAGTTACCCTCAGGGATGTGCCGGGGCACTGGGGCATGGGGACATTCCCAGGGTGTTGGTAGGTGGCTGTTTGGGGGTCACTACTAGAGGTGGAGTCAGAGCTGTATTTTCTGGCCAGAGGGCATTAAGGATAAAAGCTGAGTATAGGTGTAGGTGAAAGAGAGTGCCCAGCAATTCTCCACAGCCCTCAGCAGCTGGTCTCAGCCACAGCCCTCTCTGTTGGCAGCATCCCCTCATCCTCTGGTGCCCAGCATGATGGCAGCCCTGTGGCCCGCTTCGTCTATGTGAGTCATGCTTTCCCATTCAGCCTGACTCCTCCCGCCACATGGCCTCTGTTGCAGGCCTCAGGAAAGGACTATTCAGAATAGAGGAAGGGGGCCCATGGGAAGAGGAGGTGCCTCAGAGACGGGCTCCTGTCAGGTCTACCCAGGGTGAGCATGCTTTATCTACCTGATTGCCGCCAAGGTTGTGGCAGACATACATGATGAGAGGCTTCCCTCCACGGTTGTTCTCGCCCACATCCAAACACTGGTTGGTGCCGAGATTCTTGATCTGCACAAAGGTGAGCAGAGGGAAGCAGGATAGCTCAGCTGGGCATGGGTACAACTGGAATGGCTTTTCCACTCTGGGCATGAACCAGATGCCTGGAGCTAATAGCAAAGTGTGGCAGAAGAGCCCCGAGGATGGGCAGGGCAGGGCTGGGTGCCCTTTGTAGGGAAAGATGAGCAGGCCCTTAGGATGTCAGGCCCTGAGAGGTCCTCAGCACACAGGAGCTACCCTCACCATCACCTGGGATTGTCCACGTCTGGATGGAAACAGTGTGCATGGGGCCTAGCGATGTGCATTAACACACCTTCCTGGGTATTTTCCCAGACTCAGCCCTTGAGAATCACTCCTCACGGATTGCCCCCTTTATCAGGTTTTTAACTATTGGAGGCAGTCCCCAGTTGCCTCCCCCATCCTCTTGGCTTGGCTGCTCCTGGGCTACGTGGTCTTAACTTCTTTTAGGGTACCATGGTGGTGGGTAAGCTAACTCACGGCTCCATAGAAGGTGGGGTTCAGGTCAGGGACAAACATCTCCGGGTAGACATTGTGCAGGTACCAGGAAAAGTTGTGGCAGCGTAGCTGCTCCCTCAGCTGCAGTCGCTCCAAAATGTCACCGAAATTATTCTGTCAACCAAGTCAGTCCCCTAAAAGGTGAGTGACACAGCCCAGGTCTTCCTGTCTGGGTTGAGCAGCCCAGACAACAAGGAACACTGACGCCACTTTCCACAGCTCATCATGGCTACCGGCTCAGCCTCACATCTAATACCTGACCACTTGCCTTACCTTGGGGATCTCATTACCTCACAACACTCCCTCACATCCTGTGACTCCCCAGTCAGCCTGTCAGAGTCATTCCTCCAGTGATGGGTTCTCCTTCCTATCTCTTTCCTTCCTTCCCTTCCCCTCTGAGCACTGCTGGGACACTTCCCCTCCCTGGAGGCACAACCAAGGCTCCCCCACCCCTCTAGCTTCGGAGCCCTGTGTTCACGGGGATAGCTTATAGAGTTCTGAGGAATGAAAGGAGGAAGGAGGGTAGAGATGGGATGGCCCTGCCAATGGGCAGCANAGCAGATGGGGGGGGGCTGGAATTCCACAATTCTCTCACCAGGCACTAGACATCTTACCTCCTGGACCATTTTTGCTGCCTGCAGATTTCTCCTGTAGAAAAGCTTCTTGTAGCTGTCCATCCAGACCTCAGCCAGGCGCACCTGATTGCGTGCAATGACACTGGTGCCCTTGGGGAAGGAGTGGGGACTCTTGGTACGGAACACGTGGCCCACCACAGAGCAGGGGATGATCTCCAGCTGGCCTCCACACTGCCATACCTGACATGAAAGAAGACAGGATCTGGCCTTCAAGAGGTTGGACGACAAGTCCCTTGAAGCAGTTCTGTTCAGTCCCCAGAACACCAGAGCCCAGGTCCTAGGATGGAAGCATATGTTGCCTTTCCATCCCTGAAGAAAGAGACATTGGTGGGCTTCCCCCTCTGGCGCAGCTACCCATGTCCAGGCTGTCTGTGCTGCTTGTTCTGAGTTAGTGGATGTGGTGTGCAGTCCCGAGTCACCAGGGCTCATGTCAGAGAAGAGAAGACGGTCGGTTACTTCTGTGCTATGGCTTACTCTCAGCTCTGAGCTCTTGGCTCTCTGATCTGGAGACATGAACGCTTACCCAGGGGTTACAGAACAGCTGGCCTCCCCTACACCAGAGCACCAGTCAGTGGCCCATGACCACTGGGCCTTGAGCATGCCAGATTCCCAGGAGAGATCCTGGATCTGGGTCAGAGGCTCACCAAAAGTGAGAACCAGATACCGGCTGGTGGCCCTTCTCTATGCTAGCTGCTGGCTGGAGACATCTCTCCCACTGGGCTCTTTGGGTCTTGTTTTGGGAGGCACCTACTATTCACTTATATATGGCAGCAACAGAAATCCACAATCACAGCTACAGTAACATCAGAAGGCAATTATGTGCCTGATATATGCTAGGTACCGAGATGACTCCATTAATGAGCTCAATTTCCTATTAATTACTTTCTCACTAGAGGGGATTCATGCAGCTTTCAGAGGCAATCCTTCCTAACCTGTCTGGATTTGCCACATTCTCAGAATTCCTCAGAGTTCTGCCTCCATCAGAACCAGGTCCCACCTCTTGTCTCTCTTAGGAAGAATTTATTGAAAACCCAAAGGCCCCCAGGGCAGGTGTCCTTTGACATGGGGAGAGGAGCCTGATTTTTACAAAATGGAGGGGTAAACTGGCTCCTGACCCGTTTTCACCTTCACTGAGACCATTTCCCACATTCTTCATAAAACAGTCAATACCTGAGTTCAATCGTTACTGCTCCCACAATCCCTTCCCTCTTAGAAGTTCTGCCCTGGGATTTGGTTCAAGGTATCGGTCTCAGCTCCAGAGTTCAACCGCCCTTGCCAGGAGCCAGGGCAGGAAGCAGACATCCTTTCAAGTCCAGTTCCAACATGACATCCTCGAAGCTACCAATGCCTGATAGACAGCTTGTCACCTCCCCCCTCCCATGTTGAGGTTTCCCCTTTGAAGCTCTCTCCATTCTCACCCGGAAGGACATTTCCACATTCTCCCCTCCCCAGATCTCCATCTGGCTGTCATAGGTTCCGATGTGCTCAAAGTAGGCCTTGGAAATGGAGAAGAGGCCACCAGCAAACGTCGGGGATCTGGAGAGGCAGGGAGAGGCACATGTACCATCTGTGTATCATCAGTAGCAAGGCAGCAGATGCCTGGCAGGGACGGCTGGTGTCCGGCTCCTCTCTTAGGTGTTCTACTTCATGTCCTTCATACTGCCCCTCCTGCTAACTTCCACTGTGCCTCCTTCCCTTTCTAGAAATGGGCCCAGGAGAGAGGCAGTCCACACTACTCTATTCTAAATGAACCCCTTCATCTGTTCCACTAGGGATATAGGAAGCATTACCCAGCAGGGCTTGGGCGCCATGGCTGCAGCTGGAGCTGACAAAGGCATCCTGAGACCACAGTCTAGAGAGAAGGAGGTGCCAGCTCTCATTCTGTGCAGCAATATGGCTAAAGCAGAGAAGGCAACCACCTCCAGAAACCCTGGGACAGATTCTGCAAACAGGCATGACAGAATGAACGCATGCTACAGGCTGGGTTGGCCCCATTCTCTGTCAGGGTTCTTGTCCCTTCAGAGGCTGTATGGTCACAGATTAGCCAGGGCCCAGCCTGCTAATGTGTTTTAAATTGCCCGAGAAACTTAAGCTCAGAGGAAAGCTGCTGGTTGCCTTGAACAGGGGACACAGAGGTGCTTCTGGCAACAGAGCAGGTGGACAGGGAACTCAGTCTGGACTCTGGGGAGATAACTAAAGGTTCAGATGAAGGCAGGGAGGCACAGACCGAAGTAAAGACTGGGCCAGTGTAGCAAGGTGACATCACAGGAGTCCAGGGAAGTAGGGGATTCCCTGGAACTGCTCTTGTATCCTTGATGCCACAGTCACATTCTAGAAGGAATTTCATTTGAGAAACCATCATGCTTTGACTGGGTTCCTGTCACTACTTCTGTCTTCTTTAAGGGGTCCTAAGGCAGCCCAAGTAGCACCAGGCAGCTCTGAGAGCCTGAGAGCTCCAGATGAAGCATTGAGGGGAACCTGTTCTTGAGGATGCCTGAGAGGTGCCCAGACTAGGGGAAATCACTGACAAACTGGCCATGAGGATAAAGGCCACTCAGAAACATCACTGTAGACTCATCTCAACAGGTAGCCTCTAAAAAATGCCTGTTTATCCTGGCCTGCTTCCTGGGACCCTGTGTCCCTTAGCTCTCCTCTCAACCATCTCTGTGAGAACGAGGACGAGTTACCAGTGTTGAGCACCATATGAAGTGTTTCTAGCAAGCCACGTGCGCTGCCAGGGCACCTGAACCCAATAGCACATTCATTCTTCAAACACTGAAGCTTTGTACTCCCACTGGACTGTCTTACAGAGGCCGTCGAGCTAGGACGTTAGTGAGGGGTGGGGGCCAGGTGCCCTGCCCGTGCTGCTGTGTACCTGGTCCCGGCCTGGGTGGAGTAAGGGTTTGTCATTATACATGCCAAAAAAAGGCTCCTATGAGACAAACAGAGTCAGTAGGGAGTGTAGATTTCTTCCTCTGTCTTCTCTTTCTCCTCTTCTTTTTGTTTTTTGTTTCTCAAGATGAGGGGTCTTACTCTATAGTCCAGGCTTTCCTGGAACTTTGTGGCTCAGGCTAGCTTAAAATCCGCAAAGATCTGGGCAGGAGAACACAGCTCAGATGGCTCAGCAGTGAAGGCGCTACACAAGTGTGAGGGCCTGAGTTCAGATCCTGAAACCTTGGGTAATGCAGGTGGACATGACAACCTGCCTGCTGCTCGGTCTCAGAGACAGGACCCCAGGGCAAGCTGGCTAGCGATCCCAGCTGTGTTGATGAGTCCTAAGTTTAACCGGGAGACAGCGCCTCGATGAATGAGGTGGAAGGTCACTTAAGGTTGAGTTCCAACACCATCCTTGGAAACATGAACACACAAGCAGAAGCACTCACCTGCACATGTGCCCATAACACATGCAAAAACATGTGCACCTGTACAGACATTTGCACACATGCACACACACAGCACAAAAAGAAAAAAAGTCCTGCAGTCTGTAGAGAGGCAGCCTCCATAGGCTTTAAGCATGTTAGCTGTCAGCTACCTAGCCTGCTTGCTGTCAGAAGTCTATGGTTGTGGTTCCCAACCTGCAGGTCATGACCCTTTTGGGATCGCATATCAGTTATTTACATCGTGATTCATAACAGTAGGAACATTACAGTTGTGAAGGTAGCAACAAAAAGAATGCTATGGTTGGGGTCACCACGACATGAAAAACTGTATTAAAGGAAGGTTGAGAATTAGTGCTCTATGGTAAAACATGGTCTTTACTTTTTTTTCATAGGCTTTCTTCAAGGCAGGCCTGAGCTGGCTAGCCAAGGATAACTTGAACTTCTGGTACTGTTCTCCCTTCCGAAGGTGGGGTTTCAGGTGGGCATGGCCAGGCTCAGTTTGGTTTTCACATTTTGAAGCAACTATAAAAAACCCCAAATCTTACCCCCCCCCATAAAAGAACACCAATAGGCTAATCTGTGGGTGGCTGGCGGAGTTAGACAGTTTTAATGTGTCTCGTTAATGAAAAGCACATGGCAGCTGAAGCAAGCCTCGGACTGAAGCACATAGCCTGCGTTTGTTTTTTTCCATCACCCCACCCTGCCCTGCTTCAGACTGAACCTCTGTACACGCTGGGCAAGAGCTCTCCCACTGACCGCTGACATGTCGCAGTGCCTTAGACATTCTAGCTTTCAGACAAAGTCTCATTGGATTTCCCAGGCTGGCCCTGAATGCACTGTAGCCCAGACAGTCCTTGAATTTGTGATCCTCTTGTCTCAGCATCCTGAGGGGCTCGGATTATGTGCTGGATAGTTTGAGCTTGACACAGGCTAACATGCTCCATGCTCTGAGAGGAGGGAGCAGCAATTGAGAAAATGCCTCTATAACTTCAAACTGTTGGTGAGCCTAGGGCATTTTCTTAGTTTGTGAATAACTGAGGAGGGCCATTGTGGTACAGTCCATTTTGAGGAGTGCCATCCCTGGGCTGGCGGGCCTGGGTTCTATAAGAAAGAAAGCTGGGCAAGCTATGTGAAGCAAGCCAGTAAGCAGCACCCCTCCATGGTCTCTGCATCAGCTCCTTCCTCCAGTTCCTGCCCTGCTTGCAATCCTGCCCTGGTTTCCTTCTATGATGGACTAGGATGTAGAAGCTTAAGCCACATAAATTCTTTCCTCTCCACCTTGTTTTTGGACATGGTATTTCATTGCAGCAATAGCAACCCTGACTAAGACAGAGTACAAGCATGCATCACTGGGTCCAGCACCTATTTTCCTTCTCTGAGTCTTTCCCGAGACAGTAACCTGGGAGCCCATGCCACAACTACCCATTGCAATGATTATTGTTCAGCAATGACCTCCATACAGCGTCCCTCACCTGCTCTGCAAGCAGAGGCCTTGGCCTCCTAGATATAGGAGCAAAGAGTGAGGGGAAGGTGCACAGGCTGGCAGACAGCCAGTAGTAAGCAGGAGCAAGCTATCATGTGTGAGGCAGTAGGGTAGGGTCCACACTGGGAACACAGGTCGTCTACCCTGTGCTAGCTGCAGGATCTGAAGTTAGATGCTTACTGCCTTGGCTTCATAGTCTCACTTGTAAAACAGGCTAACCAAAGGACCTACCTCACAGGGACTGTGGCTTGATAAAGCACCTAGCTGATGTTGGTGTGGGATGGTACAGGTCCCCAGAGCTGAGTGGGCAGAGGCCAGGGTGGGGGCTCAGCAGGGTGCAGTCCTTACTTGATGGGGTACGTCTCATCCTTGCGCCTCTGTTTCTCGTGTGCAGGAAGCAATTCCCAGCCGAAGGTCAGGCTCCAGTCAAAGTTGCCACGGCTGTGGGCTTTGCCTTTCTGTGCAGGTCTGGAGAACCGGAACGTGTTAAGGTCGATGGTGACTATGTCTGGGCTCACCACCACTGTCTTATCTTCAGCAATTCGAGCCAAGAGGGGCTCCAGCCAACCGTGGAAGCACTCACCTGCAGACCCAGACCAGAAGGTGGAGGTCAGGGGCCCAGATGAACCCTCTACCCTCAGAGGAGGCCCAGGAAGGGGGGGGCACATAGAATCCCTTAAGCCTCTTCCTCCACCTCCTGAAAGGTGGATGTGGCTTTGGAAGGGGCACGGTAGGTTTTGGGGGAGCAAACTGGTCAGCATAAATCAGACGCAAACTACCACGGACCCTGAACGGCTCTCTATCCTCCAGGGCATGCGAATGTCAATGCCCAGCTCTTACTGTGGAGCTGCTCTCCCCCAGGCTTTGGGATCTTCTTTCTTTCTTGTCTCTCCTCCTGAGAGCTTTGCTACTCAGTCTCCACTGACTCCAACTCACTATACTGAGCACTAAGTGGACTGGCCTCAAACCTGCAGTGATCCCCCTGCCTTTGCCACCAAATGCTGAGATAACAGGCACATGTCACCATACCTAGACAGTTTTGACTTTAAATGAACATAGGTTCTACATTACTTTATTTTTTAGATTTATTTATTTTACTTTATGTATCTGAGTGTTCTGTCTGCTTGTATATCTGTGTACCATATGTGTGCCTTGTGCCTGCAAGGTCAGAAAAGGGGATTCGATCACCTAGAACTGGAGTTATGGATGGTTGTGAGTCACTATGTGGGTGCTGGGATTAAAACCCTGGTTCTCTGCAAGTGTTTTTAACCTCTAAGCCATTTTTTGGGCCCCTATTTTACTTTATTTTAATGATATCTTGTTAGGTAAGTAAGGAAACTGAGGCCGAGGCAGATGGGAACTTGGGTTCCTGGTACCAGTCCAGAGTTTTCTGGTTTCTATTGTTCTTTTAGGAAAAGTCAAGGGGGAGGCCTTTTAAACTCCATATAGCCCTATAGAAAAATCCCACACAGGAGTGTTCCTATTGGGGACAGGGGTTTCTCTTAGGCCCACACAAGGGAAGGGTAAATGGTCATCAGAGTCACTGCCAGCTGTCCTGAGTCACCAAGCCTCAAGGTTATGCTCTCTCAGGAACCATGCCTGGAGTCAATGTGAGGAAGGGGCAAAAATGGAAGAGCACCCCAAGCCTCTTTACTTCTGAAACAGAAGGACAGGACGGCCTCAGCCCTTCCTCATCTACCAGTGGTGAAGGGCAGGTATCTAGACCTCCACCGGGCGGGCATCTGCTACTCACAGTGGGCATCCAGGAATGTGAGCACCTCGGCCTGCGCCACGCTTGCTCCCAGCAGCCGGGCTGTAATGAGCCCTTTCCGCTCTGGCTGCCGCACCACCCTGACGATTTGCAGCTGTTGGATGTACTGTTCCAGCCTCTCCTTCAGGTATTCTGGAAGGGACAAGGCCACTGTTACCAGTTCCTTACTAATCCCCTGTGGGCACCATGCTCAGGTACTCCCAGGTCTTCAGCAGGTCTGAATGCCAAACCCTCCCACACACCTGTACAGATCCCTTACACAGGATGCGAAGGCAGAGAGCAGAGACACGCAGGGAGGAAGCCCTGCCTGAGCCTGTCATTAGGGTCCTGGTCATCCTGCCTCTACCTCCCCTCTCCAGTGCTGGGCATGCCCAAGAAGAACACATATTTTTCATAAGAGAACACTATATATAAAAGAAATTGTAAACCCCATGCCCACAGGCTTGCACTACAGCCTACAGCAGGGAGCATGGCAGACGTTGAGCCTGTGTCTTAAGAACAAACTTCCTGGGGGCAAGACAGATCACGACAATCCAGTAGGTGGTGGACAACCTGCCAGGGCTAGTGCAGGCCCAACAGGAGCCTGCAGAAGGGAGGACCCCTCAGCTAGAGCAGGGAGGACCCCTGCGCAGAGCAGCAGCTCCTCCTGAGGGAGCACGCTGCCTCCTTCCTCTCAGCTGCACTGCCCCTTCTGCTCCATGCACAGACCAAACCCCAGGGACTTCTCTTGGTGCTTCCCCTTGTGAGGAACACCTGGAGAGGCTCTTTCTGGCTATAGTGTGTAGTGCTCCCTAAAGACCCTGGGATTCCACCTAAAATCCTCAGGACATCTAAACTAGTTTTATTTTGAAGGATTCCATCTTGAAACATCAATTATCTTTATATTTTAACATATTTTTGTTGATGAGTTTCACTGTCTTGGCTGCCTTGGAACTCACTATGTAGCCCAGGCTGACCTCAAACTCACAGACAGCCACCTGCCTCTGCTTCCCAAGTGCTGGGATTAAAGGTGTGCACCACCACCACTCCTGGCTTACTGTTCTGTTTTAAAAACAAAGAAAAAAGATTGTGTTTTTAAATTATGCATATGTGTGCATGTCTTTGCAGTGTTGCAGGCCCAGAGGATGTCAGGTTCACTGCAGCTGGAGTTAGAGGCCGGGTTGAGCCGCCCAATGTGCCAAACTTGGGTCTCTGGAAGAGCTGTGCACGCTCTTAACTTGAGAGTCTCTCTCCAGCTCTCTCTCCTGTTACTAACTGTGTGAAATGGAGGCGCTTCTAGTTTTAGGAGTGGAAAACAGCTCTGGCGACTGTTTGTGTTCTTCCTTCCAACTGTGGCTCACACTGGGCCTCTCTCTGGATACCGCATTTTATAAATCATAGGCCCTGAAAACAATTTATTTGGCTGCCATTGATAGTAAACACCCCCCCACACACACACATACACCTGTCATGTGCCAGTCACTAAAGCAGGTGACATCGTGCCTGTTTACCCCAGGGTTAACAGATGGAAAGTCAAGACTGGGAGCCCAGGTCACCCCAGCAACACTGTGGTGGCACCGGGGTCCTAAGCAGCCTGTATGTGAAGACTTATCTCCTCTAAGAGCTCTGAGGTCACCTACCAGGACTTAAGGGGTGTGAGTTTCTTGGGGTGAGGGTGTTTCTTAGTTCCCTTAGTTATCCATTGTCTTGCTGCTTCCCCTGTGAGACCCCAGGAGGTCACTGCCAGGGAGAACAGAGCCTTGGGGAAAGAAACTAAGCTTTGAAAGTGACCTCTTGGTTTTTCTTTTTCAGTCCTTCTGGTAGGCAAGTGTTCCTGACCCACTGCCCTTGCGAATGACACCCTCCAGGAAGTCACCTGAGAAGGGGGCTTGTATTGTTTCAGAAATGGAGCCTCTTGTCTTTGGTGCCAGGACCTGGCTGTTCCAATTTAGTCTCATGTGGTGGCTTCAACCCAGCAGTGATAGTGTCTGCAATGCACTGTCCAGGGGTGGGACACTGGCTAGGACAGGGAGTGTCTGTCACCACCACGGGACATGTGAGCGCCAGCTTGGCCCCTGCCAGGTGTTGCTGACAGGAAGGAGGAGCCCAACTGTGGTGTCACCTTCTCAGCAGCTCAGCTGAGGTCTCCAGAGACCCTGCTCAGCTTGGCTCACGGGAAGCTCATGGTAGAGATAACCACGGCAAGCCTCACAGGAAGTGGGTTGTGTGGTAAGACAATGAGAGGCACTAAGCTGTGACTTCCAGGGCCCTGCGCTCTAGAGTTCTCCCACGCCTTCCTTCCAGTCTCAGGGGGCCAGGCTGGGGGCTCCTGGTTCTGGGCCTCACGTCCTTGCAGGAAAGCCAGACAGCTCCCCACATCATCCACCGTCTGTCCCACCTCTGGGATTACTGGACATGGGACCCAAGGCTGAGTCTAGAGACAGGCAGGCCAGCATGTGCTCTCATGTCCTGCCAATGACAGTTTGTGACGTTATCACTCACCAGGATGAGAGTCCACAAGACAGAGGCAAACCCCTCTCATCTGCCCCCATGCAGCCCTGGTCACAATGCTTCTGTGAGTGACAGCTCCAAGGTTTTCCTCCAGCCCTGCAGAGCCCTGCACCTCAGGGCTAATCTGTGCTCCCAGCCTCACCTCGTGACCTCCATACCAGCAACCCTTTAGCCATTCTGCCCTGGCACCAAGCTGGGCTCTCCCAGCCTTTTCCCTTCTTTAAAGCTCCATTGTCAACTCAACAGTAAGCTGATCAGTTCTTACCCCATAGCTGTCACCCCAGGTATCACACTCAGCTGTTCTCCCAGCCATCCCTCCATACTTTCCCAGAATGTTCTAGATATGGAGCCACCTTAAAATGCAGTTTCCTCGCTGGGTGTGGCGGTGCATGCCTTTAATCCCAGCACTCAGGAGGCAGAGGCACGTAGATCTCTGAGTTTGAGGCCAACCTGGGCTACAGAGCAAGTTCCAGGATAGTCAGGGCTACATGGAGAAACCCTGTCTTGAAAAACAAAACAAAACAAACCACACACACACACACACACACACACACACACACACCGCAGTTTCCTTTCTCTCTCTCCTTATGTTCGATGATGATGGAGGCAGAGTTCACAGCCTTAAGCATGCTAGGTAAATGCTCTACCAATGAGCAACGCCCTAACCCCAGATCTTCCCACCACTTTCTCTCCAGGGTTTCTAATTCAGGCTAGCCTCAAACTCTTATTTTTTTCCTTCCATTTTCTGAGTTTCTAATTTAAAAATAGTATTTTATGTGTATGGTGTTTCACCTGCATGTATGTCTGTACATTACATATGTGTAGTGCATATGGAGGTCAGAAGTGGGTGTCAGATCCCTAGAACTGGAGTGACAGACAGCTATGACCTGCCAGGTGGGTGCTGGGAACTGAATCCGGGTTCTGTGAAAGAGCAGCCAGTGCTCTTCAGTGTTACATCATCTTTCCAGCCCTTGGCATCTCTAAGGATGACCTTGAACTTCTGATCCTCCTGTAGTCACTTGCCACTTGTTGGAATTACAGGCATGTGCCATCATGTTTGACTAATGTCATGCTGTGGGTTGAACACAGGACCTTGTGCATGCTAAGCAAACACTCAACTAACTGTATTATATTCTTGGCCTCCTCCTGCTCCTCAGCGTTATGACTTAAAACTGTAAATCAGATGAACCTTGTTTGTTTTTTAAAATGTAGTGTCTCTATAGGGTCTAGGCTGGACTCAAGCTCACAATTCTGCTGCTTTAGTCCACTACAATTAGATAATTTTACTAACAGTGTTTCAAAGGTGCATTAAAAACCAATCCAGGGCCGGTGAGATGACCTAGTGAGAAGAGGTGCTTGTTATGAAGGCCTGACAACCTGAGTTCAATTACTGGACCACAGAGTGGAAGGAGAGAACAGACTCCCTGACAAGTGTAAAGCCCCAGGTTCACTTTTCAGCACTGGGGGTGGGGGCACCCAAACCAAACAACAACAAATAAAAATAATCCACCACAGATTTATCATAATCTAGCAATTTCACTTCTGGGTACAGATAAAAAAGAATTCAAAACAGGGACTGAAACAGATATTTGTACACCTGTTCATAGCAAGGTTAGTCATAAAAGCCACTTGTAAAACCAGCATATGAATGCATAAGCAAAATGAGGTTTATCATAACCAGGGAATGTTATTCAGCCTGATGCATGTTCCACAGACCAGATCTTGAAAATACTATGGAATGTGAAAGAAGCCAACCCCAAAGACAAATGCTATGTATGCTATTCACCTATAGGAGGAGGTAGCCAGAGGGCTCAAATGCAACAGCCAGAAGGCGGGATGGGGGCACCAGGTGCTGGTGCAGACGGCACTGTGGTTTTAACGGGCACAGAGGTGCAACATGAGAAGATGAAGGTCTGCAGATAGCAGTGCTGATGGCTGCATGGCAGTTTGGATAGGTTTAGGGCCAAAGGACTGTGCACTTGAAAATGTCAAAGATGGGGCCAGTGAGAGGGTTCCGAGGGTCAAAGCATGCTGATGGCATGAATTTGACCTCCAGAAACTGTTTTAAAACAAAGTCAGGTGTGGGGGCATGTATCTGGAATCCCAGACCTCCTACAGTGAGATGCAAGGCAGAGGCAGGAAAGTCAGAGGAGGAGAGAGACGTGCCAAAAGTTGTTCTGTACCCTCCACACATGTACCATGACATGTGTGGACCTGTACTCAAACACATGCACACATGTACATACACATAGAATAATAATAATTTTTGACACAATTTCTCTATTTAGCCCTGGCTGGTAGCCTTGACTTGCTTTGAACTTGTTATGTAGACCAGGCTGGCCTCAAATTCACAGAGACTCAGTCCCAAGTGCTGGATTAAGGCAAGTGACATCATGCTTGGCTAAAAGAAATCTTTTTTTAAGAAGAGAAGGAAAAACATGGTCAAGATTGTGAGGTAGGAGCCCTGCTTATTACGCATAGGACCCTAGGTTGATTCTCAGCTTGATCACACACACATAAAAGAACTGTTCATAAATTTCAAAGAAAAAGATTAAATTCATATACTAAGATTAAAAGTAAGCAAAAAATAGTGATGCCAGCATGCCTTACGCTGTGCGCGACTCACAGAAGAACAGACTCACTTGCCACTGCTTACATAGGCCCCGTGACTCACCTTTGCTCACTTTTGTATCTGTGTGTTTGGCTGCCTTGCCCACTTCCTTTTAGCCATGACAGCCTGCTTTCTCACCAACGCATCACGCCCGAGGGCCCTTGTGCTGGCTGCTGCTTTTGTGGGGACAGCCTGAGCTGCCTTCCCTCGCATCTCTGCTGAAGGGGTCCCCTGACTCGGTAGCCTAGCACTGTTCCTTTTCTCTCTCCTACCTGAACTGCTTCATAGACTCGTTATTTAAAATGATGTTCTGGGGGTTGGAGAGATGGCACAGTGTTAAGAGTCCTCCCTGCTCTGGCAGGGGGGCACCCACTTCAGGTGGCTCACGGCTACCTGGAACTCGACCTCCAGGTCTCTACTTGCCTCTGTGGGCACTACACTTTTGTGCACAGATCCTTATACAGACATGTTCAGATATACATACATATAAACAAGATCTTATTTTTAAAAAAATACAAAATAAAGGTATTGGAGAGACAAGTCAGCAGTTAAGGACTCAAGCTGCTCTTGCAGAGATCCTGGGTTTGGTTTCCAGGACCCACATGGTGGCTCACAACCATCCTTCACTCCAGTTCCAGGGATCCAATGCCCTTTTCTGGCCTCTACGGGTACCAGAGACGTACATGGTGCACTCATATACATGCAGGCAAGGCGCTCATATACATAAAAAAATAAAATAATTTTCTGTCTTTTCAACTAAAAAAATTAAGCAACTAGGTGGTGGTGGTGCACACCTTTAATTACAACACAAGGAGGCAGAGGCAGGTGGATCTCTGTGAGTTCAAGGCTAGCCTGATCTGCTAAGAGAGTTCCAGGACAGCCAGGGCTGTTACACAGAGAAACACTGTTTTGAAAAACCAATAAATAAAATAAAGAAATTAAGCTCCAAGAAGACAGGGCAGTAAGGGGTGAAGTCTAGACTCTGGTTATGACTTGTGGCAAAGAATTGCCAAGTCCCCCAGCCTAGCACAGGGTCTCCTCCCCCAAGTATCAAATACCCACATAATCATGGTCACAGGGCTGCTGTGGGGCACCTGGGTAGGAGGACAGAGAGCAGGCACACTGGCCAGCAGAGAAGCAGTCCTTTTGTGTGTGTAGCAAGAGCCAGTTAATCTGATCAAACAGTCAAATGTGTGGGAAATTTTATCCTATGTGGATAGACAGGCAGAGATTGTTGATCCCACAGTTCTTCTGCTCCTACTGAATAGCACTCAGAGGCTTCCCAGAGTCTGAGAGGCCTCAGAGAGGGGTATTTCTTACAATATGTGCACTGCCCTGAGGATTACATGTAGAGATGTGGCAGTGAATATCATTGTGGGCAACGACATCTCATCATACAGTCTCAAAGCAGGACTCAGAAAATGAAGAGGACCAGCCAGAATTCTCAGGTGAGAAGTTAGAGATGACAGCCGTGGCCTTAAGAGTGAGTGTGTGTGTGTGGGGGGGGGTACTGGAGAGATGGCCCAATGGTTAGGAATTCTGGATACTCTTACAGAGGACCTGTGTCCAATTCCCAGCATCCACACGGAGACTCACAATTATCTGTAACTCCAGTTCCAGGGGAATCCTCTGACCTCCAAAGACATCAGGTGTATACATGGTACACAGACCTACATGCAGGCCAGGCACTTATACACAGAAGGAAAACAAAACAAAAGAATGAGCCAGGCCAAACTGGAGGTGACCGGAGAGAACACATGCCACAGCCATGTCTGATGGGGATGGCAGAAGTCATAAAGCCAGCACAGCTGCTTGACAAAGGCCCAGCAAAGCTGAGTTGCAGGATGGTCGTCATGCCACTATTGGTTTGCATCTCCACCTGTTGCATACTTGGGGGACTTCTAATATTTGTACAATTTGGGGACGTTGGATTGATGGGAAATTTCTTATGAATCAGTTATGCCTTCTCCCAGGAGCACTGCTTCTAAACTTCCCCAGGATAATCCTAAAGATACTACCCCGCCCACTTTTAGGGAGCTATCCTTATTAACTTGAAGGTCTTCCTCTTGCCTTGGAGACTGTGCCACACATAAAGACGCCAGAGGTCTCTTTATGAGACTCTGAGACACTCTTTAAACATCTGTCCCTGTGCAGGAACAAGATATTTAGAACAAAGTAAACTCAAAAAGGTCAACAAAATTCAGTGGGCTGGAGGAGTTGGCCACAGATCAGATTGCAGCCTCTTCCCACTGTACACTCAGACAATCACGTGGGATACACAGCACCAAAGTTAGATTAGCTGAAGTGAGCTCTGCCCTCCACCATAGAGACTTATGTTGATGGATAAGAACAGTGTAGGAAGAATGAGATGTCAGGGCCCCCCTTTCCTGGAAAATCTGGCACATGCAGAGCCGCTGTGGTGTCATATGATCAAGGGACAACAGAATGCCAGGATTAGATTTACAAGCATTGTAGTATGCCAGAATCTGAATAGCTACAGCAGCTTTGGCCTGAGGATTTTTCTTGGGCACTCTGACCATTAAGAGTTAATAATACAGGCTTGGACATGGCAGCAGGCCTGGAATGGTTTGAAGATTTTGTTTTGGCCTAGTACCCTTGTAGCCACAAAAGCTACCAGTCTGAGAGCTGGCTGTCATACGTCTCTAGATTCTTAAAAATCGGGTTATGGGATTAATGAGTAATAATAATTAAAAATGAAAACTACTTATCAATGATGTCAAAACTTGAGGGGAAATGATTGGAAATATAATTATGTTCTGTCATAGTTTATTGATGACTAAAAGATGAACAAGAGGAGGTGAAACACATGTCCAAAGCTAGAATGATATGATCTATGTTTTGGAACAACATGGATGTATCCCTGCTTACTAAATTCTGTATAAAGAAGCACTCTGGCTTCCAGTCACTCAGGCTGCAAGATTCTCAACATCACCAGGGACTGGTTCTCTCTGTCTCTTACTACTCTTTACAGGACGGCCCCTGGCAAACGCAGGAATGGGGTCTGGAGAGATGCCTGCTCTTCTGGAGGATCTGAGTTCGGATCCCAGCTCAGCATCAGGTTGCTCAGAGCCACCTGTAACTCCATCTCTGAGGACCCCTGGCTTCCGAGGGCACCTGCACTCACACGCATATACCCACACAGACTCATACAATAATGTAGTTTAACTATGAACATATTTGGAACACAGGCCTGCTGGCTGCTATGAAGGGTACCTGTCCTGATTGGTCTTTTTCTTTCTTTTTTGTCAACTTGACACAAGCTAGAAGGATCAACAATTGAGAAAACGCCTCCAAAAGATCAGCCTATAGTCCAAAGCTGATGGGATACTTTCTTAATTAGTGGTTCATGAGGCAGGCCCAGATTGCTGTAGGTGGTGCCAGCCCTGGTCAGGAAGTCCAGGGTTATATAAACAGGCTGAGCAAGCTGTATGAGTGTTCCTGCATGGCCTCAGCTTCAACTCCTTCCTCTAGGTTCCTGCCTTGAGTTCTCATCCTGACTTCCCTTCACGCTGGGCAACAACTGTAATGCAAAATAAACCCTCTCCTTTCCCAGACACTTCTGGTCATGGGCTTTTGTCACAGCAATAGAAAACCTAACTAAGACAGAAACTGGAATCAGGAGTGGGGTATTGCTGTGACAGACCTGACCATGCTTTTTGGGAGAATTGTGGAAGGATGCTGGGACCTTAGCTAGAAAAGTCATCCAGTGCTGAGAGCTTACGGAGCTGGTATGGGAACTTAGAAGACAACGCTGAGCTCAGAGCAGAGCATGGGATAGAAGACTGGCTTGCAAAGTTTCAGAGGGAAGTTTGAGGGTCCTTTAAAGATTATACTGGGGCCATGAGATATTTTGAATTAAGAATCTGTGCTTTTCTGGTCAGCTAGAGCCAAAGACTCAGCTGTGATTAGCAAGAGGCTGGGACCAGGAAGTGAACTCTTCTGGGAAGTGTTTCTTTAGGGTCATCCCACAGAAGCTGTGGGCCAGAGAAGACTGAGGCTGGACCTCTATACTGGCAGCCAGCTGAAGTTGGTCATGTGGAAGAGTCACACAGGATACTGGTTTTAAAGACATAACAGAGTCATGGGGGAGAGCTGAGGCTCAATGCTGAAAGAGTCCAGGGAACATCACTGGTACAGGTGCAGCCTCGGTTTCAGAAGAAGCCCCAGGATTGAAGGGGTCACAGAGAACAGTAGAGGCTTGGACTGGTCAGGGTCCCAGAACAGAGCCTGAGAGAGGCTACTGATGAAGGCACAGCCCAATTGTGCGCAGACCCCAGCATTTTGGAAATGCAGAACCATACAACAGCCACCGAGGACAGCAGCAGCTGTGGGCTGGAGCTAGCCTGATCCTACAAACGAGCTACATGTGCTGTGAACGTGAGCTAGAGAAATGGGGCCTTTTGGAGCCCAGAAGACCGTGAGTTCCAGATGTCAGACATTGAGCTGTTTATACTTCTAGACTTGGATTTTGCTTCAGTCTGATTGTGACTGTGTCCTGATTCTCACCTCATGGAGCCTTTAACTTGTTTTTGATTTTCCCAGATACCTAACATGCCAGGCACTTGCCCACCAGACCTTCTTTCTGCAATCCCGATACTTGTGTGGCCAAGTGCCAGTCTTCCCTGGAAAAGAGAGAGCTCCCTAGACAAGAGGTTTAGTAGTACTGATGCCCAGCTGCCTCTCCCTCTGCCCTCATCCCCTTGAAGGATCCTCCCTTACTGAGGAATAGAGTAGCCAGAGAGACGGGGGGGGGAGCACTCTGGCTGTAGCATGGGGCATGAGCACAGTCCACAGTGATGCCTCGTCTCTTTTTAAATAGATATATTGAGCCCGGGCATGAATGCCACTTCAACATGGGTGATTGCTCATTCTGTCAACTTCACAGGCTTTAGAATCACCGAATGATGACCCTCCAGACATCTTGATCTGGTTAACAGAAGCTGTGGGTGCCATCATTTGCTGGCATTCAAGACTGCAGGAAAAGGAGAACACGAGCTGAGCACAGACAGTCACTGATTGTGGATGCAGTGTGCCCAGCTGCCTCTGGCTCCTGCTGTTGTGACCTCCCCACCACAGTGGACTATAACTTTAACCTGGGAACCAAACCTGCGTCCTCTGAAAGAGCAGCAGTGCTCCCAACTGAGCCATCTCTCCAGCCCCTTGTCAGGTATTTTATCACAGTGATGGGACAAGGAACTAGACATCGATAGAGAGAGAACCTGCTTACAAAGCCCTTGGTTTGAACACAGCATCCCAACAAAGCACAAACCTCTTCACCCTGTTACTCTCAGATCTGTGGCAAACCTAAACTATAGCCATCCTCAGCCTCCTTAACAGGCTCCTGTCTCTAGAGCTCTGCTTGGGCTCCCTTCTCTCCCAGGAACGCCCACCAGCTGCTGCTCCTTCCTCAGACACTCATTCTGTGAGAGCCAAAGTTACACTTCAAGTTCTAATTGCTGTGCCTTAGAGATCCATGAAACAAAACGCCTCTGACCTGCAAGCCCCTTGCCCCAGGACAGACAGCTCCTGCAATGCCGGAAACTGTTGTTTATGGGAGGGAGCAAGATACATGTTTTTGTTTGACCCATCTGCATGAATGTGCTTGACCACAGATGGGCAGGAGGTTCACAGGATGGAAGTACTTCAGGATATATGTTTGCCTCTAATTAGACCTGATGGGAAATGCAATGAATTGTGGGATTTCCTTCTTAAGCCACTACAAACTGTGATTCTGGGCCATTTCTCAGGAACCTAGCCAGAGCCCATCCACCTGGCTGGTATTTAAATAAAGCTTGCTTCAGATTTGGCCTGAAACTGTGGTAGTGGTCTCGGGGTTAACAATCCTTCCAGGCCCAGCTCCAGCACAGCCTCCATCATCAGCCAGTCACAGTCACACCAGGCAGAACTAGCATCTCTGCAAACTCTCACAATGCACTCTCCCCACACGGCAAGGAAAACAAACTCACAGAGAGCTCTCCTGCCATGCCATTTGATCCCCTGCGGCCCAAGAATCATATTCATCACCTGTCTCACACCCTCACTTACCATAGGCAGGAGTCGAGTGTGCCCATTTGTAGAAAAGGGAAGCTGGAACTCAGAGAGGCCCAGCACAGTCAGGGCTGGAATTAGAATCTTCAAGGTTGGACTTTCAAGTCCCCGTCATTTCATGACATTTCACTGTCTGCTAAAGGCGAGCTCAGGCCCTACACCCATGAGCTCTGAAAGGTTCATGAGCCTTCTCAGGGAACCATTTTTCCCTCTGACTCGTGCCTAGGTCAGAGCCGGGTGCAGAATACTCAGGAGGTCGAAAACTTGAGCAGTCTCCCCTATTAACAATTAGGACAGAAGGGGCTTCTGAGGGGGAGCCTTCAGAAGCAGAGGGAGACCAGGAGGGTCCTCCAGCCACCTGCCCTGCCCTGCCCTGTCTTTCCCTCTCTTCCCCTCCTCCTCCTTTATTTAGTGTTTGTATTTGTGCGTGCCTGTGCACACACACTCAAATCACAACACTCAGGTAGATGCGTGGGTCTCAGGGTTCAGATTCAGGTCCCCAGGCTTGGCAGCAAAGTGCATTTTCTTGCTGAGCCCCCCACTGGCCATTTCCTTTTAACTCCTGAGTCAAGGTTGCCCTTGATAGCAAACAGGGAGCCTCGGAAGCCCAGGTTGCCACGTGCGGTGCGGACAATTTCGAGGCTCTAGGAATGTGGCCTGTGTGCCCTGCTCCCACCTGGCCTTGAGACAGGTGTGATGGGAAGCAGCAGGCCTGGTCCTTAGAGGCCTGCCCCCCTCAGAGTGCCCCTGGACTCCACCCCTACTCAGACGCGCCAGCCTCACCCTCTGTGCTGGCGTCATCTACCAGGATGATCTCCTTCAGCAAGATGGCAGGGCTGGTGTGCAGGACGCTGTACACTGTGCGCAGCAGAGTGGACCAGGCTTCATTGTGGAACACAATGATTACGCTGGTGGTGGGCAGCGCGGGACAACGCCGGAACCTCTGGTCCACACACCTGGAACAATGGAAGGATATACAAACTCTCTAAGTCCTGGGGGCAGGGGAGGAGTTTCGCGGGGTGGGGGGAGGAAAGAAAGAGGTCTGTCTGAGCTCCCTAACCCCCAACCCCCATTATCTCTCCACACCCAACACAGCAATCTCCATTCCCCGCCTGTACTTGGGAATAGCTGCTCTTACTCCATGACTCCATCCTCCCGCCCTCGGTGCAGTCCCCTCCAAAGCCACTGCCCAGGATGCTCAGGTACACCACCCCTCCCCACAACTGCATTTCGCTCTCAGGCCAGGTGTTCCCACAACTGCCTCACTCTGCACCTTGGACACTGCACAAGGTGTGACTGTTCAGAGGGCTGAGTCACTAAGGGCAAATGTTCAGTGTGAGGTAAAGGTCCTTCCCTAAGAGTTCTAGTTCATACTTCCTCTCGAAACCCTCTCCAGACTCCCCATGATCTGACTCTAGCAATTTCCTGGGAACTTTCCCCCATCATCTTCCCCAGCAACCATTGTGTGACACCTGGCTATCCTTCCATCTAGACATCATAAGGGTCAGGGACCTGAATCTCAGGGAACACACAGCTCACCACCCTTTTCATTTTGTGGAGACAGGGTCTCCCAATGTAAACTAGGCTGGTCTCACATTGGCAATCCTCCTGTCTCAGCCTCCTAAGTCCTGGGATTATCAGACCCAGTTTCCTGATGCGTGATTCTCTCCTGCTTATCAGGGAGATGTTGTCAGACCGCTGGGGAGCCTCCTCAGCTTCCTGCTCTGGCTGCCCCTATGCAGACATCATTCTTTATTGAGAAGTTCCTGATGGCCAAGCTACACCTTGTTGGCTTCTAATACATGGCTCAAGTCCGGGGAAGCCCAGGTTTGCAGCCTGTTAAGGTCATGACTTTTAGTGGAGCCTCTTGTTTCTTTCCAACTCATTAGTTAAAAAGGACAATGGCTAAGTGTGAAAGACAAAAAAAAATTATCAGGAAACAGTGTAATTACGGGGAGGCACACATTAGAGGGGAGGGCAGCTCTAAGATCCAAGTGTGGGTCTTCCCAAAATCAAGAGCATAAGTGGCTTCAAGTTGGAATGACTTATGGCCCTGTGGCCTTCACTAGAGAGAACCAAGAGGGTGGTGTGAGCACCTTCTGGACTACCACAGCAGCAGTCAGGATACGTCCCCTCTCTTGAGGGGCCCAGATGGCAGCAGCAGGTTCAGCATCTTGAGGGCTGCAGAAGCCACAGCTTTGTCCCAGCCCCTCCCAGTTCCCTGTGCCAGGTCCTGGCCTGCAGCGCTGGATTCCTTCTTCTTCATCCTGCTCCCTCCACAGCTGGGTTTTAGCTCACAGGTCCCTATGGCCCCTGCCTGACCATAGTACTCCTGAGCTCCAGCCCCTGGGATCAGGGCAATTGGCCAGCAAAAGGAAAGAGGAAATCCCTGCCTATTTTCAAATTCCTTTCAGCTTGCTTTCTGACAACTGGCCAGTGAGCACAGCCCTCCTGGCCACACTTCTGGGAAAGCTCTGATCTCCTCTGAGAGTTCTAGATGCTACTTACTCAGGGGGTCGGGTGTCTGGCCCCAGGGACCTCTGCAAGGAGATGCGGTCACTGGCAAAGGCATTGAAGCAGTGTTTCTTATAGCCCTCTTCCTTTTCCTGGGTCTCTAGAGGGGTCCATTCTTTCTTCTGAAATGCTTTTCCATCAGCCCCGGGGCTGCTAGGGTCCTGAGGTGGCCGTTCCCACAAGGGCTTCAGCTCAGCAGGGGTATAGAACCCAGGAAGGCAGGAGTGGTTTGTGGAGAGATGATTCTGCTGGGGTTCCGGAGCCCTGATCTGCAGCTTGGGCATGGCATCTCTAATGTTGTTTACAGCACCTAGCATGAGGTCCAACACATGGTCCTTCTGGCCTACCAGGGACTTCAGCCACGGCTTCTCCATGGCCTGCTGCTCCCTTTTGCTTACTTCCTTTTCCCGGATGAAGAGGAAGAACATGAGGGCGCTGCCCAGCATGGCTAGGCGCAGGGGCATATGGCGTCTGCGAAGGAGCCTCATCTTCCCTACCAGGACCCAAGCAGGGTTGGCACCAAGTCTTGGACGTCACTTTGGAAGTAGCTTGCTATGCCAGGGTGGCCACTCCTGGGGCCTCAGCCTGAGAAAAGAGGGCATATGAGAGAGATGAGCCAGTGCAGAGGTGGGGAGGGTTAGGGACTCCGAGGTGAGTGCCCGTCACCTTCGCACACGGCAACAGCATCTTGGTATCTAAATTTCCTTTTGCTATAAATGAGAAAACTGGGTCCTGGTCTTTCCTGCTGGGAGGAAACTACTTTGGGAAACACTTTGTCACTAAAATAAAGTTTAGCTGGAAAACACTTGTTGGTGCCTTGACTTAGAGAACAGGACTGGACAGCAACTCCATGAACCACCTGAAGTCTCATTCCAAGCTGTTTTGGTTTTTGAGACAGGGTTTTCCAATTAGCCCAGGCTGGCCTTCAACTCCTGATCCACAGCCTACTGTGAACTGGGATTCTAGGCATGGACCACCATGCCTAGCCCACTTTGTATTTCAGATAAACTGGTTTGTGTGTAGCATCACTGATCAAAAGTGGCAGCAATGCATAATCAGCTGTTGAACGGTGAAGTGTGAGACTATGACACCGCAAAGCTCTCTGCAGCCGCGGAAGGAACGAGCCACCTCTCTGTGAAACGCTGCCAGAGTAGTGGGGTAAAAAGGCAAGCTGCACTGAGATAGTGCTGCCATTTACTGAAAACTATAAAATATTCCCGTATTAAAGATGGTGTTGTGCGTATAAATATGTGGTAAAGCTATAAAGAGGCTAAGAACAAGAAAGCCAACGTTTCTGAAAAAAGACAAAAATGTATGAAAGAGTCAGGCATGGTGGATCATGCCTTTAGGGAGGCATAGGCAGGCAGATACTTGTGAGTTCAAGGCCAGACTGGTCTACACAGCAGTTCCAGGACAGACAGGGCTATTAGGGCTAGGGGAAAAAGAAAAAGAGGCACAAAGAAATACCAATTAGAAATAAGCAAATGAGGGCTAGAAAGTTAGAAAATGCAGTCTTCTTTCTGGAGGCAGATGCTGATGTGGGCAGTATCTTACCCCCCCTTCCTTCCTTCCTTCCTTCCTTCCTTCCTTCCTTCCTTYYTTYTTTCTTTCTTTCTNCCTTCCTTCCTTCCTTCCTTCCTTCCTTCCTTCCTTCCTTTTTTCTTTCTTTCTTTCTTTCTTTCTTTCTTTCTTTCTTTCTTTCTTTCTTTCTTTCTT
>LOEQ01003246.1:24295-35842 GCA_001685075.1 Bramus lutescens | reverse complement strand
GTACACCCCAACTATGAAAGATCACATGTATACTCTGTATGGTGGCCAGTACACCCCAACTATGAAAGATCACATGTATACTCTGTATGGTGGCCAGTACACACCAACTATGAAAGACTACCTGTATACTCTTTGTAGTGGCCAGTACACACCAGCTATGAAAGATTGCTGTGTATAGTGAGTTTCCTGGAAGAATGACCAGCTCAGATGGAGACAATTAGGGTCAAATGACATTTTAAGCAGCTACCCCCAACACCTGAGGTTACCACAGGAGCACAGGAGAGGAAGCAATGAGGTTATCATATGGTAGGACATATAGATTTCAGTGCTGTAATACTGCAATTCATTCTATGCTATTATGACTTTTTCAGTCATGCTGAGGCCTCACATGTCTAAACGCACTCTTCACAGAGCTGCACCCACTTCCAGCTGGGACTGACAGCACGGTCATCTTCAGTTCTGCAGCACTGCTCTCCTCTTGCACATGGACACAGCGTGCTTGTGTGCCTACGTTCTTACAATCATAGATTCGTGTGGCAGGGGTGGAGCTTAGTTGACAGAGTGTGATGCACTTATGTCCTCCTAACACCCAGAAGGTAGAGGCAGGAGGATCAGAAGTTCAAGATTATACTCAGCTATCTAGTAAGTTCAAGGTCAACCCAGACTGTGAGACAATTAAAAACATACACCGTCACACACAATAGGTCTGTATATCTTTTGTGTCAGACACATCATTATCTACATATATTTTATGTATTCATGATATAGCTATTAAAATACATTTCTACATTCATTTGTTAGTTTTTCAGATTGTCAAAAATTCCTTGCCCCTCAAAATGTACATATGGGTGGGCCCATGGGGCTCAAACTCATGTTGTCCAAGGGCCAAGTAGTTTCTTCTGTATTTACTCACTTAGAATATGTATGTATATGTTTATGTGTATTATGCTTTTTGGTTTTTTGAAACAGGGTTTCTCTGTATAGCTCTGACTGTCCTGGAACTCACTCTGTAGACCAGGCTGGTCTCTAACTCAGAGAGATCCACCTGCCTCTTCTTCTCCTGTGCTGAGATTAAAGGTGTGCTCCATCACTGTCTGGCAATTATTTTTTTTGATAGGATCTTACTATGTAACTTGTTGGCCTAAAACCCATGATCTCCTGCCTCAGCTCCCGCAAGCTGAGATTATGAGCACATGTCGCTAATTCCAGATGAAATTATTGTTGCTGTTGCTTTTAATCTAAGATTTTATTCCATGATAACACCTTCCATGCAGTACTAGGCATGGGTTAAGGGGGTTAAGAGGATGGAGTGAGGAGGAAGGGGTTGGCCAGGCAGCACCCCAGTCAGAGGGTGAACATGAAGAGTTTTCTGTGGGAGCTAAGCTAGTATAAAGGTCACCAGCTGATGGATGCTCGTGTCAAGAGACATGACCTCAGGCTCAGTCCCCCTTTAGAGGAGCCACCTCTATAGCTGGTACAGGGTTAAGGGAGAAAGGAAACATTTCTCAGAAGTGTGGCAGTCTTATCAGTGTGCACAGTTTTCAAAAACATAGTCTCAGCTATTAGCCACAGGTGACCCTTGGGAGATTTATTTTATCCCTCTAAGCCTTGATTTCCTTATCTATAAACTAGGCGTTGCCAACACCCAACTCAAGCAGTGCTGAGGATTAGGTTAGGTGATCTGTGCAAAACCTACTGCCAAGTTCATGTCATTTTCTAAGCCCTCAGGTACTTCTGTTGTTGCAATGAATAAGGCCCTGTGCAGTTTCCCAGAATTACCACCCCCAGGCATCTGTTCCTTGGCCAAAGCCACGGCATCGCACCTGGCATCCTTTGCTTTAAGGTGACCCTGGGCTGGTGATGATAGTTACCTCACCACCCCAGTTTGTTCCTCATAGTGCACACCCAAGACCTGTCGAGACTACTCTGAAGAAAAAAACCAAGTGACTCTGCTTGAGATGCTTAATGCTCTTTGCTGAGCCCAGGTCTGTCCGCGGGAAGCCTGGTGCTGGGAGTCCCTTGTACATGGAGAACACATGATCAGCATGAACTCAATGGCCAACAAGCTCAGTCTGTGCTATGGAGACAGTGATTTCTTTCGTAGCATTATCAATAATAAACGAAAGAAATCCTTATTTTGATGTTGGAGAGATGGCTCAGCAGTTTGGAGTGCTCACTCTTCTTGCAGAGGACCTGGGTTCAGTTCCCAACACAGACATGGCAGCTGACAACTCATTCCAGGGGATCCAGCACCCTCTTCTGGCCTCCGAGGGCATTGCATGCATATGGTGCACATCTATACTTGGAATCAAAACATCCATAACACAAAATAAAAACAAATCTTGTTTTAAATTCCTGCTTTGTATTAAGGATTGTCTAGGCTATGAGAGACATTTATTGATTCTGTTGCTATAAATGGAAGACCTACTACGTGCCAGGGACTCAGAAAGGGCAAGGATGAGTAAGGCCTCCCCTCAGGGAGGGTGCATCAGAAGGGTGTCCTTAGGTGGGAGGAGGAATACATAGGAAATGCCAGATGGAGGAAGGCCAAAACGTCACACGGGGTGGGGGGAGCTTGGGCTGGGCCCCCGAGTTCACCTTAGTTGTCTGCACAAGCTTAGCATATTTCCAGTGAAGAGCATTATCAAAGGCTGAGCTGGGATGGCCAATTAGAGAGCAGCAACCCAGGACAGGGGTGGGGGTGGAGGTCAGAGATGCACAGCAGAAGCTGGCTGGGGTGAAGCCCTCACGCTGTTTGCCCTTGAGAAACGGGGAGCAGTTTTCCAGGAAGGATTCTAGGAAGGGGAATAGGACAGCTGGTGGATGAAGAGGTGGAGCAGGAGCTGCTCAGCAGCTGGGTGACCAGGTAAGAGAGACCGGGAGATCAGACCTAGGGAGCAGCCCTGCCAGTGGCAGAACTGGTACCAGCAAAACATTTTTGGGTCTTAGGGTGGGACACAAAGGTAGACAGTGGGGTGTGAGGCTCAATGCCTCTCCCCAAGGGTTGTGAAGGACCCAGGAAGTGGGGCAGTCCTGGGAAAACACTCAGCAGCTGAGAGCACTGGGTGCTTTAAGGACCCAGGTTCAACACCCACATGACACCTCATGACTGCTGTAACTCCAGTTCTGGGAGAGCTGGTGCTCTCTTCCGGCTTCACAGGCACCAGATATCTGTGCTACACAGACATACACTCAGGCAAAACACTCATATGCATAAAATAGAAACAATTTTTTAAAAAAGAAAATAAAATTAAGTGGAAGAGGTGGTTCCACAGGGCAGGCCAGGGAGGAGCGAGCACTGAATGCTATCTGATACTGCGACCCACACCGTACTGCCAACCACACCGTACTGTGAGCCACACCGTATACTGCACTGTGAGCCCACACCGTACTGCCAACCACACCGTACTGCGAGCCCACACCGTACTGCCTATTCAAGCTATTGAAAGTAAAAGGTAGCGAACAGCACAGACAGCTGAGAAACGCAGGGTTCCCTCCAGGTCTCACGAAGTTTTCAAGGAGAGAAGCAGGATTGTGTGTGGAGGCTCTTTCCCAGGGCCTCTGGACCTGGCTGCAGACCTCAGTCTAGAGACTGTTGAGAGCAGACTGAGCTCTGTAGCCTGGGCCACGTCTGTTGAGCCACCCTGTTGCCTGCACTCAGAACAGTTTTCTGGTTACTTCCCACTCCAGCATGAGAGTGGGCACAGCTGGACACATAGTTATGGTAACACTGCAGTAACTAACCAGAGCCAGGCCAGGACTCACCTCCTCCAGGAAGGCCTCCTGGAGTTACCTGTCACTCCAGCACCCTCATCCAGGCGCTGAGTGTGGTCCTTTGAAGAGTCAGACACCTTTATTCCTTTTATTTTCCCTGGAGAAACAGACCTTGGGTTAAACCGAACTCTGGAACATCTGCTCTCTGAATCCAGTCCAGCCGTCTAAAGCGTTCTCTCTGGAACCTGCAGTTCCTCAAGGTTCTAACCACATCCTGAAATGAAACGAGACACCTGTGATTAGACTTGGCAGGAAAGGACTTGTTCTCAGTGTCAGCTCAGCATGCCAGCAACAGGAAGATATCCCTGGAGAAATACCAATTTCATGGATGCCACAGGGCTTTGGGGTTGAGGGTTCCTGCTCCATGCAGACGCAATACTAGAATCATGGCAAACAAGGGCAAGGAGGGTGTGCCCCGTGAGCCTTGGGAAAGGAATAAACCCTAATGTAGTAGCTGGTTGAGTTCAGGGCTCTGCAAGATCCACATCCCTACCTGTGCTCACAGCCCTGTGGCTGNGCTGCCAGGGAGCATCCACTCCCAGGTTTCTCCCTCCCTTGGGCCTGTTGCTCATCAGACTGTCAGAGCCAAGATACCCCAAGTCCTAGTTGAGGAAGACATGGGGGATGGGCTCCTCTATATAGAACACGCACTCACTCCCTTGCTGCTCTAGAGAGCAGAGCCCACGCTACCCCAATACTGATTCCAATTGGTCACTGCACAAAAAGTCTTTAAATAGCCAGCATATGGCAGAAGGGACATTAGAAGGGGCTGGAGAGATGGCCCAGCAGTTAAGAGCACTTGCTGCTCTTGCAGAGGACCCAGCACCCACATGAGGGCTCACAACTGCTCAGAACTCCAGTTCCAGGGAATCCAGAACCCTCTTCTGGTCTTTAAGGGCAGCAGCAGACATGCACGCAAAAACACATACATGCAGGCAAAACAGTCAAACACATAAAATAAAAATTAATAATAAAAAAAGACCAGAATGCAAAAAGACAGCTATAGTGGCGGTGTATCTTTTGTCCCAGCACTCAGGAGACAGAGCAGATAGCTACATAGCAAGTTCCAGGCCAGGGCTATACAGTGAGCGACTGCCTAAAAAGAGAAGAGGAGAAACTAAGTTGGGCTGGGAACATAGCTTAATGGTAGAGCGCTTGCCCGGCACGTGATGTCTCTAGCGCTACAAAAACAAACAAACAAACAAATAACAACAAAACCCCAAAACTGCATTGCATGATTTATTTTATTTTCCTCTCCGTTATTACCTATGGCTACAGCATGGATCACAGTCTCAGAACAGCTCTTAGCTTTAGTAACTTCAGAGGTGTAAAGGCTACAGATTCAACAAGGATCTTTGGAAAACTTTATTTTTGCTTTTAGTTTATGAATTTTGAATAATTAAAATTTAACACTTTATCTTATTGAAGGTGACAAACATTACTTGATATAAAATTAGAACTTGGGCTGGGGAATGGACCTCCGTGGGTCAAGAGCCTGTCTAGGCCACACGAGGCCCTCATATCCAACCCCAGCACTGTGTAAACTGGTGACACCTGTAATCTCAACACTCAGGTGACAGCAGGAGGCTCAGAAGTTCAAGGTCATATGGCTACACAGAGTTTGCCTCAGCCTGGGCCACATGAGGACATGTCTCAAAAAGGAAATGCAATGGGATAAAATAAGAACTAAAAAAAATGTATTCTTCAAAATTTATACTTCTCAGTGAAGTAAACACAGTTAAACTATCATATTTTCAGGTAATTTTTGTTATGGCACATAATTTATACTTCTGATGTCATGGTATGTTAAGCTGCTGGGAGACTTTTGAGCTCTCCTGCCACACTGATATGAGTTCCAGATCTAGGAAAATGCCTTCTTTGTAGCCCCACATTTAAAACTCAGTGACACAACCCTCTTCCAGGAAAGTCTCCTCTGATCTTCTGCCATCTTCAGTAAAGTGATATGAAAAATCAGTTATACAAAATTCATAAAATGAAAACAGAGTTAACCTGTCCCCATTATCTACCTGTCTTTTGTCTTCCTCTCTTTCTCCTTCCCCTCGCCCCCAGTGCTGAGGATCTCAGCCAGGACTTCACACTTTCAAGGCAAGGGCTTTTCCCCACTGAGCCACACCTCCCACTCTGGCCTCCAGACTTCCCTTTTCTTCGTTGTCATCACGACACAAACCTGCCCGTGTCAATTGTGTCTCTATGCCCTGCCAGGGACTTGGACTCCCAGACTTCAAGGGCCAGCCATTTCTACTATCTGTCACTTGCATCTGAAGTACCAACTGCATGAGTAGGTGACCCAGCCTGTTATAGACGGAGTGAGCTAGAGTTGGTCAGCTTTGGACAGTGGCTTTCTAATGACGCCGAGTGCATTCCCACCAGTGTTTGAGTTAGGTGGCCTTCTGCTGTCACGTGCAGCTTGCCGTCTGGGTATCCAGCAGCCTTGTTGTGACCGTGAGCCTAGTTTGGTTGGATGACTCTAGATGCACAGCTAAAAGTTCCCAGGAGCAGGTCCTGGTTTTGGTTCTCAGAACTCTGCTATGTTCCTGCCGCTCTCACCTCCTGGATGGTGGTGCTACGGAGCCTGGGCTCCTCTGCACCTCTCTTGCACTCCTAAACCCCTTTACTGCATTTCCCTTCTCTCCAACTCGCACTCAGGGATCCTATGCTTAAAGATGTCAAAACTAGTAAGCTACCAAGTGAGGTCTTGGCTCTCACGAAAGACAGGGTCAGCCACCCAGACCGTACCCAGGTGGCCTCTTTGTAATGAAGTTTCTTCCTGTATATGCAAATGAACCGCACACCTCAGGGAGGTGAGAGACGTGGCCTTCTATGGCCTTCAGGAAGAGAGCTGTCACACCATCCCCACAGGATATTTGCTCAAGTTAATTGGCTCATCAAGGCGTTGGTGTAGGCAGGCGGACCTCACAGAACAGGTTGGTTTCAAGATCCTGGAGGGGGAAGGGCACTACAAGGTTGTATGGCCAAATGGTTGTCCCTTCAACTGCGGTGACATGCTTTCTTCATCAAGACCAGTGGCCTTACCTCCCCTGTGTCACACTATGAGAAGATGACCGGATGGTCTCTAGGGCTTTCCTTCCCTGTCAGATGTCTCTGGTTCCTTGACGGTGGGACATTTCCACTCCCTGTCCCCTAGTTACACCTTCACAGACAAGTTTGGCTCTTCCTGAAGACCAACACTACAGTAATGTGCTGGGCTAATTCTCCCAGAACAGTGTGCTAAGTTATCTCTGCAGCCAGCACATCTAGGTTCATTCTAGGTTTACAGAAAATATTGAACTGAAGTTATCCAAACAGATTTTCTACGAAAAAACAACCAGTTTCTCACCACTGTGTAACAGGATCAGTGTTTGGCATAAAAGTGTTTGTTACACCTTTGTCGTCTTACCCCAAGCATAACTCACTGGAAATTAGAACAGCAGGCAACTAAACAGGAAGCTGAGCAGCACTTGGGCTTCATCCCCAGGGTCTCAGGTGGGGGAGCTGGGCCTCTCTAACCTCCTAGGGTTTGAATTGAGTTTTGCCATCTGTTGGCTGGTGGTGGATAGGAGGAGACAAGCTGGGGGTCACGGGACAGATGGTTCTAAGGGCTGGGGCTAGAAGTTGGGGAGCTGAAGTTCGACCCTCTCTTCTCTCAGGGCAGTCTGCTCCTGGTCGCAGGAGTCCTGCTCAGGATGGCTGGAAACTTCCACCTGCCACAGCCCTCAGGCCTGCAAGCAGCCTGCTGACTTGAGCAGTTTCCCAGTGCTTCCAGAAGCACCCCTAATTCCTGGTTCACACCAAGATCTGTGATGTTCAACCCCTTCACGGTACCAAGGTAACCAAGCCCTTGCATGTTATGTCCTGCTTTCTGGGTGCCCTTCCTCTCCACCCAAAACTGTAGTCAAAAACTGTCCTCACCCTAGAGGACGAGATGTAGTACCTGCCAGACTCCTTTGCTCTGGTCTTCTCCACTTCGTGATCAGCAAAGCCCTGGCCACATTTCTTTAGATTAAGGCTATTTAACCAGGGCAGATTCATCCAGCAGTCAGCTTTGCCATCTGCATTTATTTACCTCCCAGGCTAACCAGGCTCTTGGCATGGCTCGCTTTCCCTTCCTAAAGTCTCTGCAAAGCAAAGCAAAACAGACAGTTGAAACTCTTGCTTATAATGCTTTTTTTCCCCAAAAAAAGTCTTCTGAAGCTGGAAAGGTGGCTCAGCAGCTAAGAGAGCTCACTGCTCTCCCAGAGGGCCTAAATTCAGTTCCTGGCATCCGCATCTGATGGTTCACAATTGCCTGCAACTCCAGCTCCAGGTGAATCCAACTCCTCTCTGGCACACACACATAATTAAATTAAAAACAAAGAAAAAGAGGGCTTCCTAGTAGGATGTGGTGGCCCAAACCTGTGTTTTCAACTGTTAAGGAGAACCAAGAGTTCAAGGTCAGGGGCTAGAGAGATGGCCCAGTGCTTAAGAGCATGGCTGCTCTTGCAGGGACTTAGTGCCTCACAACCACCTGTGACCCCAGTCCCATGGGACCCACTGCCCTCTTCTGTCTTCCATGGACACCAGGCACGCACGTGGCACCCATACTTGAATGTAGGCAAGAAAGGCATTCTCACACACAGATAAAATCAAATCAAAATGAGTTCAAGGTCACTTCCATTTACCTGGGGAATTTGAGGCATTCCTAGGCTACTTGGAAACCCCATCTCTAAAAGAACAAAAGAAAGCAAGGTTTCCTAGGTGTGTCACTGCCCTCAGGAGTTGGGTGTGCATCTTTGTCCCCAGAGTCACTCACTCCTCACTTGCCCTGCTTTCTCCACGTGGGACTTTCCCACTAGATTCACGGAGGAAAGTGAGCAACACATCCAGACAACTTTGTCCTGTTTGATTTCTGCACGCTTAAACCCTGTTTCTCAAGCTTCTGTATCCAGAATGCTTATTCTGACAGCCTGGCCAGGTATTCATCCCTCTGCACTGAGGTGTGTGTGTGTGTGTGTGTGTGTGTGTGTGTGTGTATGTACATGTGGGGGGGGGAGTATGTGTATGTGTGTGTGTGCATGTAGTAACTTCCTTCCCTTTGTTTGCCTTTAGATGCAGAGCTGTGGTCAGAAAGGGGTTTCTCGCTGCACATCTCTCCCTAGGACTCAGGCCGGGCTAGGCCGGGTACTGGAGAGTAACTGGACCCCACAGGGCTCTCAGGTACCAGGGGACTCATTCTTAAAGCTCTTTTCTCCCTGGGCTGAACCCATCCTTGTTTACCACACAAGGCTTTTACCCAGCACAATTACAGCATTGAGATCCTCACGGAGACAGGCACTGCCCTGCACTTGACCTCTTGCGTACTGAAATGCTCGCTTTCATCCCATCGACTAGAAACGGGCATTTTGGGCTTTTCCAGAAGATAGGCTGAGGTTATATGAAGAGCCAAGTTCACCCGAACTCTGGCACAGCCAAACACCCACTGTGGTACACGGCTTCACTTCCAGAACTAGGGACACTGGACTATGTCCATCAGCCCCAGGCGATGTTTAGGGCAATGTTATCACCATCTTTCATTTGCTTTTTCAAGCAAAAAAGATATTGGCCACAAGGACACGCCTATGATCACCTCACTACCCGTCACTCCTGGGCTCAAGCAACCCTTCTGCCCCATCCTCCTGAGAAGCTGGGAATATAGTGGTGGTGCATGCCTTTAATTTCAGCACCTGGGGGGCAGGGACAGAAGAAGGTGGATCTCTATGAGTCTGAGGCTAGCCTGGTCTACATAGTGAATTCCAGCTCAGTCAGGTCTATGTAGAGACCCCATCTGAATAAACAAAAATAAAAAAATAAAATAAAATAAACAAAACCTCACATAAGTTATTTTTTTTTGGTCTTGGTTTTTGCTTTTGCTTTGAGACAGAGTCTCAGGTAGTCCAGGCTGGCCTCAAACTCATTACCTAGCCAAGGATGACTTTGAACTTCAGATTCTCCTTCTTCCCCAGTGCTTAGGTTCCAGGTGTGTGCCATCATGCCCAGTTTTTGCGATGCTAGAGGCTGGACCCACAGTCTTATGCGCACTAGGCAAACACTCTGCCAACTGAGCCACATGCCCAACTCCTACCTTCTGTTTTACCCAGAAGTCAAATGAAGCACAGAGTAGCTTGACTGTGGGCACACAGCTAGGAAAAAGTAGACTAACACCAAGGCTCATGTCTGTCCAGAGCCATAACACATCTTACGTCTGGTTGGTCCCTAAAGCTCTAGCAATCACTTCCACAAGCACCTCCTCATTTACTCCTTACCCCTAGAGTTTATGTGATGTGGCCAAGGTTACACAGCTACATTAGTGGGAGCAAGCGCTGAGTCAGCCACAGGCAGCCTTCATTATCAACCACTACCTCCTTCTGTGAGCCTCTCAGGTGAGCATGGGGCTGCCCCTCCCTAGCCTGACTTCTGTTCTGGACAATGGCTATAAGAACTCAACCTATGATCGCATCCGTGTCCGGGTTTCTCCCAGTTGAACTTGGGCTAAGATAGTTGTGATCTCTGAGGGCACCTGACACCCATGGGACCTCCCTTTCCTGAACTCTTCCGGGTGCTGGAGGCAGTACCAGCTGTGGGCAGTGATTACCCAGCAGCCAGTTTCCCTCAGTTTCACTTGCTCTATACTTCCTTTTGACTGTCCCGTCTTGCTCTTTGGTCCTGGAAACCCCGAAGCAGCTCTCTTCTGTCACCGCTGAGTTCCTGAAGCACGTGGCATCACTGGGGAATGCCTGTGCTGGCGCAGACTCTTGGATAATTTGAATGAAGTAGATTTCAGAACCCTGATCCAGTCATCACATGAATTTGCCCAGCTCATCCTTCTTAGCCTTCCTGATGACAGAACGCTCTCCTGTCGGGAGGAGAGGAGGGCCTGTGAAATGTACACACATCTGCGGTTAAGTGAACATAGCCCTGGAGGTTCTTTGGTGTGTCTAAAGTCATTAACATCAGCCAGTGCCTGCCTTTGTGGGTCTCGGGATGAGCTCAGAATGCAACCCTTAAAGCTCTCCCTGAGACCACTGGGGTGAGTTCCTGCTTAAGACAGGGCTTCCTTTTTGAGCTTTGTAGGCAAGTTATCATCAGCAGTGTCCACAGAAGCAGTGGTCTGGAGTCTGGGACGACTGGCCCTTGGGCAAGTAACAGGAGGGTTCTCCTTGTAGTCTTCATGAGGTATGGAACAAGTGAGGAAGAGAATCAGGAAGTTGGTGACAATAAGTCATACACTCCCTATGCAATACCACAGAACTGGCTCTCTACCCCTCAAAAGTGCCAAGCATCCAGGGGGGAATCAAGCAGGCAAGGGCTCGAGCGGCCCCCACCAACAAACTTCCCCTGGTTTGTCCCTTCTGCGCAAAGGTGACATGGCAGGAAGGACCCTCTCTTGAAGGTCTTCCCGCGCTTAAGCACACGAGGTGATTGTAATCTGGGGAAGCGCAGGGTAGGCGCCTGGGCGTGCGAGAGGGGAAGAGGGAGTCGGAGCCCCCCCCTTAAGTACCCCCCCGTTTCTGGACCGCAAAGGTGGAGGGGGTCTCCCCAAGGGAGGCGCTGGTTGGCACCGCACCAGAGGAGGTGTCTGGCTCATTTGACTGCGGGTCGGAGAGGAGTGGGGCGGGTAGCAGGAAGCCGGGACTCAGAGCGAGCGCGAGTGGAGCGAGTCCCCGAGAAGCTCAGGGCTGCGAGGTCCAAGGGCACCGCGGGATCGAGCGCCCCACTGCTGCTTACCTATCGCGCCGA
>LOEQ01003245.1:102581-142530 GCA_001685075.1 Bramus lutescens | reverse complement strand
ACTGGCTTTGTGAGAGCCTCGTCTGTTTGGATGCTCACCTTCCTAGACCTGGATAGATGGGGAGGACCCTGGACTTCCCACAGTGCAGGGAATTCTGACTGCTCTTAGGACTATAGCAAGAGGGAAGGGGTAGATGAGGAGGGGGAGGGAAATGGGAGGAGGGGGAGGTGGAAATTTCTAATAAAATAAAAGAATACAATTAATTTTGCCTGGACTTGGTTGAGGTGAAGGGAATATGCTATCCAAGAAGGGTGCAGATATGAAAAGATCTGGTGCTGTCACTGGAGAAGAAGCATTAGACAGCGCTTGCCAGGCTTTGACCCGTTTGTCAGCTACTTTCCAAATATGGTTTCTGAGACATGTGTGCATTCTTTCAGGATTACAGTCAGTTCTATGTTTCCCCTCTGAGCCATGTTTAGCTTTAGGTATGCCTGTTGGATTTACATAATCTTCAGTTGGAAAAGTCAATTTGTTTTTGAATCCCAATAGTTTCATTTGTAGCGTAATTTTATTGAAAGTTACAGTGACTGCTGATTAGAGGGGTGAATGTTAACAAAAACAAGTTCTCAACACATAGTGAGTTCTTAATAAATGGTCAGTATTTGGAGCTATTTCAATAATGTACTTAGAAGTTCCTTTCCCTTCATTTCCTCACAAATATTTGTGATTCCAGAGACTAGAACAATTTCTCAAGCAGCTGTGTCCTTGGGGACAGTTTGCCATACCTAGAGCAGTGGTTCTCTGTAGTTATATTTTGTTTTTGATCTAACAAGTAAAGCTTGCTTGAAGATCAGAGGGCAGAACTAAGTCACTAGAGGCCAGTAAGTGGTGGCACACACCTTTAATACCAGGACTCAGGAGGGAAAGGCAAAGGAATCTCTGTTAGTTCAAGCCCACCCTGGAATACATGAGATTAAATATGTCTAAAAGAGAAACAGCTCACACAAAGGTGATTCCAGTGCTCATAATCACACACCTTTAATCCCAGCACTAGGGAGGTGGAGACAGGAGTGATATGACTGGGCAGGGAGAGAAAGATAAGGTGGGTGGAGATAGGAGCTCAGTGCAGTGTGGGGTTTTGGTGGAGATGTAGTCTAACCATGCAGTCAGAGGATGCAGTCTGAGAAGGCAGTCTGAAGAGAGGATCATGTCTTTGGTCTGAACATTGGTAGCTGTAAGAACTCTCCAGTGGCTGGCTGATCTGCTTCTCTGATCTTCAGCACTAATCCCTAAAAAAAGTTTATGGGGAGGGTATTATATTTTAATTAAAGTTTCATAGGATCAAATCCATGATTTGATTGATTGATATCATACACGTGGCCAAAGTGTTATGACAGATAAAGGACACTCTGAGCTCATGAGCAGTAGGAAACTAGAAATCATTCCCAATAGAATATTGGAAAACACCTAAGTCCAGTTTTGTTTTGGTTACAGATTTTGAGGTACCTCTGTAAGGGTGATTTTTTTAAAATAAAATTTGGAGATGAAATGCTAGGTAAAGTGTTTATCATGGAAGAAATAGATCATTCTAATTTTCATCAGATGTAAAGAATCTGAAAACATGTTGCTACATAGCACACCGTTGATGAGGTAGCTCAGGTGGCAGCCACAATCAGAACAGTGTCTATGAAGCAAAATGTTTCCGTTTACTCAGACAAATAACCCATGCCTGGAAAACAGATTGATTTTCAAATGAATTTAGCAAGACTGAAAGTAATTGACAGCCCCAGAGATAGAATTCCTTCATTAGTTTACAGAACAGGAAACTCATATATTTTATTCTGAATGTGATATTGTCTCAAGCAGAATATGAAACAGTGAATTGATCAATTTACATTAGGTGACAGAAAACATTTTTCTCTTTCTGTTTATAATCCTGGGTAACTTTGAAATAAACACACACACACACATTGTCATTCACAACATTTCAAAATAAGTGAGGAAAAAATTATTGTGTACATGTGGGTATGTCAGTGAATACATGTGTGTCATTGTGTCTTTATACTGTATCATGGTGACCATCAGACAGTTATAATACTTGACAATTTGAATCATTATTTACTTTCATACATTTACATATATATATATATATAGAGAGAGAGAGAGAGAGAGAGAGAGAAAGAGAAAGAGAAAGAGAGAGATAGATAGAGTGCTTGTTCTTATGCCACAGTGAATCTTTAGAGGTCAAATGAAGACTTGCTAGAGCCAGTTCTCGCCTCTACCATGTGGGTCCTAGGATTGGAACTCAGATCCTCAGGATTATCTGCAAAGCTTTACCCACTTAGCGATCTTGCCTGTTCTTTTAATAATTAAGTTAAGAAAAAGTTTTAAAGCTGTATCATTTTATTTAATTTTAAAAGATTGGTCTCTCTGAAAAGGCTTTGGAAGTATGTACCACGTCAACAGATAACAGCTCTGGAGCTGTCCTTTAGATGAGCCATGGCTTTTCCATTGGCAGTTCACTCTTTTAGTTACTAATAGTCTTTGCTTCCACTTGCACAGCCACCGTGGTCTCTCTCAAGGAGTAGCACTCAGACCAAACAACAACAACAACAACAACAGCAACAACAAAAACAGGAGACAAAACTCAACCCAGTCAAGGTAAATACAGAGCAGAGAAAAAAGGAAAAGAAAAAGAGAAATGACTATACCACACTCAGTGGTATGAGCAAGACTAAAGTTAAGTTGGTGTTCAGGAAACTCTTCTTTCTTTGTGACTGGGTACATTTCATTCCTATGATTATCCTTTAAAATTAAGAGAGCAAGAACTGATCAGCAGAAGAGCAAAGAGCAGAGCGAAAGTAGAAGAAGAGGTGCAGAGTCTCCCAGATAAACTGCATGCCAATATTCACAGAAGGAATGAATTCTGGTAGTTGCTGTTTAAAATCTCAGGATAAACAAGGGAGGGGAAGTGGGAGAACATGTTAGAGTCCATAGAAGTGGACCCATTAAGGTTAAGAGTTCAGGCCTATTCTTGCTCCTTCAAGTTTATTAATAGGAAGTTTGACTTAAGGTGTGCTTACTGAAGGGATGTCTTGACCTAAGGTGTGGTTACTTGGTGTTCTGGGTATTTAAATGGTAGTTACATTGTTTATTCCTTGTTTGTAGCACAGTAAAGAGGTCTTGTTTTCTTCCCCCCTGTTTGGGTTCCAGTATTTAAATATCATGAGTAATAAAAACGGGCTGATTCAGTATTCACTGAGTTGCCCACTGACTCTATTCTGTATCTTTGTGTGTGTGTGTGTGTGTGTGTGTGTGTGTGTGTGTATTTCCTCTGTTTTTCTACCTAACATTTCTAATCCACACACCCCTACCCTGGAACATATAAACTGAACCAGTTCAGGCTGAAAGATTGCCCTCCATGCCATGTGGGGCTTCCAATGAGAGAGAGGTGGGGGGAGTGCCTTATGTTGGGAGATGAATATCAATTCAGTTGTTTCTAGATGTGAGCGGGTCTGATCACTCTGAAACTGAAGTGGCAGGTACTTTTAAACAAAAGGATTTGAATTTTGTTGAAGTTTTTTTTAGCATCTAATGAGATGATCATGTTTTGTTTTGTTTTTCCAATTTATTTACGTGGTGTATTACACTGACTCATTTTCTTAGGTTGTACCATCCCTGCATCTCTGGGATTCGGGATCCAGGAAGTAAGCACAAGTCTTCTGAAGGAACAGTGTGTGCTCTTAAGTGCTGAACCATCTCTCCAACCCCTACATAATTTGAATAATTTGTCCTGAATCAGAGAAACCCATGGTGTAGGAGGGCCTTCTTTCTATGTGTTGCTTTTATTGGTAAAATAAAGAAATTGCCTTGGCTTTTATTATAGGGCAGAATTTAGATAGGTGGAGTAGACTGAACAGAATGCTGGGAAGAAGGCAATGAGGCAGACGCCATTTCTCTCCTCTCTGAGACAGACACTGGTTAGACATGCTGGTAAGCCACAGAAAGTGGCAATACAGATTATTAGAAATGGGTTAGATCAATATGTCACAATTAGCCAAGAAGAGGCTAGAGCTAATGGGCCAAGCAGTATTAAAATGAATACAGTTTCTGTGTGATTATTTCAGGTAAAGCTAGCTGGAAGCCGGGAGGCAGGAAGCAGCCCATCACTCCTTTTACTACACACCCAGAGTTTAATCACATTACCTCCTGTACATATGCATATATTCAAGTTCTTTTAGTTCTTTTTTAATTTAAAATATTTTAACTTTACACACTAGCCCCAGTTTGCACTCCTTCTACTTCTCCTGACCCCAGCGTCTGCCCAGGCTACCTCCCATTCACTCCTCAGAGGAGGTAAGGCCTCCCTTGGGGAGTAAACAAAGTCTGCTATACCAAGTTGAGGTAGGACCAAGACCCTCCTCCTTGTATCTGGTGGAGCAATTCATCCCATCATAGGTAATGGGCTCCAAAAAGGCAGTTCAGGTACTCAGGATAAGACCAGGTCCCACTGCCTAAAATCTCCCAAACAAATCAAGCCACATAACTGTCACATTCAGAGGGCTTAGTTAGATTCCATGTGGGATCCACAGCTGTCAGTCCAGTATCTTTGAGTTCCTACTATTTTGGGTCAGCTGTCTCTGGTTTTTCCAGTCATGATCTTGACCAGCCTTGCTCATATGATCTCTCTTTCCTCTTTTCAACTAAGCTCCAGGAGCTCAGTCCAGTGCTTGTTTGCAGATCACTGCATCTCTTCTCATCAGGTACTAGATGTAAGTTTAATGATGACAGTTGGGTAGTCACTAATTTGATTATAGGGGAAGGTCAGTTAAGGCGCCTTCTTCACTCTGCTATGAGTCTTAGTTCGGGTCATTTGTGTGAATTCCTGAAATTTCCCTAGCACCTGCTTTCTCTCTAGTGCTATAATGGCTCTTTCTATTAAGATATCTCTTTTGCTGCTCCTCCTCTCTGTTCCTCCCCAACTTGTCCATTTTGGCCCTCGTGTTCCCTATTAGCACAGAGATGGGGAGGGAGAGAGGTAGGGAAGTAGTGAGGTGGGAGAAGTATTCTTAAGTCAAATATTTCTAAAGATTATTATTTCTTCATCTATGTTGAGAGTTGAAGCTTGACCCAACCTTTTGGCTTATTTATTTCTTTATTAAATAAAACTTCTGATCTTATTTTAATGTAGAAACTTCAGTAATTTAAAAATAACATTACAGAATGTCATTACACCACAAAAGTCAAGATGTCAAGTAGGTTTTCGGAAGCATCAAAACTGAGGAAGGCTAGGTTTAAATCACATTCTAAGATACTTTGTGTAAGCTTCATAATTTATTCAGATTTTTCTGGTATCCCAAATTTAGCTTGGAAACATGCCAAAGGGGATGTAATTTTCCCCCATAACATTATGGTCTTATTTGAAATGCAAATTATTTCAGAACTATGTCTCAAAATATACTGTAACTCTTTCTTTTCTACCTGCAAAACCACAAGGAACAGGGATCTATCTCATCATTTACTAATTTTTCTAGCACTTGAGAGGAAATAGATTTTCTGAGGACCGCTGAAAAATAGCCAGGCCACAGGGATGGCCGAGTCTCCATTTTCTGAGTTGTGTGCTATCTCAGAATTTTATCACTAATCTTTTCTCCTAATGGAGGGTCTATATGACTGACAGGCCTACATGAGAAACACGTCTAAGAACTTACGAGCTGTCATTTCTTGTGGTAAACATCACCTTTTGTTAGGGATGATAAAAAAAAATTCCTCTGAGATCTCATAATTTAATTCAAAACTCTGGGAGAGGAGTGTTCCCATAGTTACAGCTTTTGTTATCACGCTTTATTTAAACTTTATTTTTTGAATGCCACTCTTTGTGTGATAAAATGTTTATTTCCTATGATGATTTTTGAGAGATCAATACTGCAATCTGTCACTGTGCAGTAACCTCAGCATGTTCTTTGTTAAAACTAGAAAGAGAAATTTCTTCACTGTTTGCTGAATTGCTTCATGAGTGCCCTGGCAATTCTTCAGCTCTTCCTACTGAGGTAACCTCTGTAGTTTCAGATACAGTGCTTTGAAATTCCAAACAAATGATACACATTGGCTTAATGGAGCATTTATTAAGACTATTGTTCTTTATGAGAGAGGTGAGATGATCCTAGTTTTCTGAAGGGAGAAATTTTATTTCAATTCAATTGTATAAAAGAGGAAGTTCTAGTAAATTATTATTAATGATACTTACCAAATATCAAATATTCACCACTTATAGTGAGAATTCTTGAAATCTGGAAGTAGAGCTCATCTTGTACCTTCAAAAAATCATAGGTTTGGATAGGAATTAATAGAGGAATGCATAGATTCATAGTGGTACTTGATCTAAAGTCATGCAAGTATTACAAAGTACATAGGTAAAGGTTGATAGCAATTAAGACGGAAGTGACTAATTTTTTTGTTGGGCTCATGTAAAGAAAATTCAATGAAAAGAAGCAAAGAAGTGGGTTGAGAATTAAGACTAAGCAGTTATTCACACATTGATAAGACTGAGAAAGTGAAGGCTATGGTGTTCTAAATTCTCTAGGTAATTTTCATTACAAAATGGTGAAACACAGGCAGAGACTACTCACTCTGTCAGCCATCATATCAGATATGTAATGGGAAGTGATATAAAGGTATTTGACAAGGACATTTTCTAACGATATGCTTATTTTTTTCTCAAGAATGAGATTCTCTATGTAACCCTGGCTGTCCTGGAACTCTCTGTAAACCAAGCTGGCTTCACTCTCACAGAGATCCTCTTTCCTCTCCCTCCTAGGTTCTGGGATTAAAGACATGTGTCGCCACCATCAGCTTAAAAACCATGATCTCAGGGGCTTTTCCTTAGCAAGATGATCCACCAGAGTAGTGTAATAGAGAAAAAAAGAGATAAGTCTTCCATATCTATAAGAAGAGAAAGTTTCTGCAGGACAAGACAGGGCAAGAAGGTATGGCCCAATAAGTTGGTTTGAAGCAGGCAGTATTTAGCATAAAGAAAATATCTGGGTGGCTCAGGTGCAAAGGTAGGTATGTGCTTAATCATTCCAGGAGCAACACGAAGTTTGGCTCAAAGCCTAGGGAGGGTGCATGTAAAGCCCCCTTGCTGGAATATTTTGTCCAATGTTTTAATAGTTTGAAGGAATACGGGGAGCAGGTCAGTAGTTTAAAATAAGTTATTCATTCCTTGAAAGTTAATGTTATTTCCATGATAGTTATATTGAGGAAAGTTGATTTGGATACTGATCCTTGAAAAAAATCTATTTTTTATTTTCCCTCTCCTCTGGTAAACTATGCTGGCCCTCCGGTTTCATGAGTATCCAGACAGGAATACATCTCAGACTGGTTTACAACCACTTTACACATGAGCATCTCCACTTCTGTAATTACCTGTTTCTTCCAGCACAGTCTTTTGATAGATCTTATGGTTTGAAGAAAATAAGTACTTTAGATTAGGAAGACTATTTTGCTAAGGGCCACACCGGATGGGAAGAAATGATGGGGAAAGCCACCTTTTTGTCCAGGTGCTAATCCATTTCTTGTATGCTTTGTGAGACGATAACGAGATGAGAAAGAAGTGAGCCCATAGGGATCAGGGTGTATATTTTTCTAGAGATTCAGTAAAACAGGCCCTGACATCATGGCACCATCCTGCAGGGATCAAAAATTTCTGCTTCGCTCTGAGGCTATACTAGAAGGGAGAAAGAGAGAAAACATTGGGCCGTGAAGACTGAAAATATGCCTGATACTGGAACACTACCAGAAAGATTCTGCTAAACTGTTCACTGGCAACACCAACAGGCTTGAAGTGGTAAATGATTTCCTATTGTTCTAACGGCTTATCTACAAATTAAATTATTTAACTAGATTCGAAATGGTAATTTCTACTAAATTCAGAATGAGAGTCAGATTTTTTTAATACAGAAGAAAAGCATTATGAGAATGGAACCAACATCACACTATTTAATTCTTCCTTTAACAAATATCTTTGGACCATTACCATTTACATTTAGTTTTACATACAAATCAACTTATAATGATAAATAGACTTTGATAATGTGTAGATAGTAGGACTATATTCTTGTTCTTGAAGAGCCACTAACTGAATTGTTTCAGTGATAAAGATAAATTTCGAATACCACTGTGAAGAAAGAAAAAGGAAGAAAAGAAAGGTTTCTGCGATCCATTTTATGCTCAAGCCATAGGTAGAGCCAACTAAAGGGATTCAACATATATCATATCCCTGCAATTTCCATCCTAAAGCTGACATTTCAACCACTTTCCTAAATGATGATAAATACTCTAGGCCAAGACATCCAAAAGATAGAATTATATTATCAAAGCTAATTTCTTCACAGAATCACCACCTGAAAGCTTTATGTCAAAGGTGAGTGGCTAAGGCAGACTCAAATTAGGTTAGCTAGGCAAGAGAAGGCAGAGAGATGATAATGTGTGAAAGATTTGCTACTATCTCGAATAGGCTTTTTCCTTTCTGACACAGTTGGTTAGGTGTTTTGTAGGAATCAGCTTGAAGGGTGAGTGCACATGTGAAAGAGAGAGATTGCATACATATTCTGCATCTGCATTTAACACTTTTTACTTGGATAAATAGGGACTTTGAAGAATAATTGCCTTCCCAGTTTATCATGAAAATGAAAATTAAAAAAATATAACATGAAAAGTGATTCACATTTATGTAAGTGTGAAGAGACAGAACATGTTTACACAGCTGCAAGTTTCTGTGTGAGCATAGATATGAAAATTCAGTGAATTTCCCAATGCTTCTTTAATCCATTTCTAGATGCATATTTGACTTTGCGATCATCATGCAATGCATGATCCCCAGTGATAACTGTTGGCATATAAATGTTTGATACCAAATGCATTCCAAAGTAGGACAACACTTTAAAAAGAGAAAGTACAGTGCAATCACTGCACATAGTAGCAATATAGTGTAAAATCCCAAATACTCAGCACTATATTGAAATTCAAAAGGTCATAAATACATAATTATATAGAAAAACTAAATTATGCTTATTTTTCTCAAATAACTCAAAGAAAGGCCATGCCTTTTATTTATCTTTTGTATGTTTATTCACCAGCTGATGCATCTGCCTTACAGGGTGATCTATAGTACATGTGCCACATGTTATTATTTATTCTATGATAAGTATGAGTTTCATTTCAATAACCTGTTTCATCTCCTTCCCTCATTTTTTACACAGCTCTTATTACCTCATTAAAACTTAACTGAACTCTTACTGTTACAATCTTCACTGAGCAGATTGTCATACTCCTCTGACTCTCAAGTCATCAGAGCCCCTTTATTTCTCCCACTAAAATCTATCAATATGTTTTACATATAATTTTTATTATTATTTTCTGCCTCAAATATAATCTGTATAAGGAATAGAATTGAACACTCTTTCCTCACATAGGAGATAAACTATTACTTCTTATGTGAATTATGTTTCCTAGAAAGAACCCATCCCAGGACACTGTCATATTATTTTAATTGATGATTGACAAAACTACCTCATTAAACTGTTAATGAGGCTAGGATCTTTACCTATATGCACAACATAAGCCAAAGTTGGAAAAAGATAAATTCACTTAATTTCTGGTTTCTGATTTTAAAGAAAACAAGCAAGGTAAGGATAAACTTCATACTATTAAAATTTAAAGTATACTACACACTTCCACAACAATAACTAGAGGCATATCATAATGAAATAAGAAACTTTAATAAAAGAATTTGAATAAATGATTGAAGAAATAGAAAGATTTAGACTTGAAGATATGAAAACTGTTCTCATTATGGGTTAAATATCAATGCCATGATTTTAATATTTAATATTACTTTTGCCATTATCAGGTCTGGTTGCAAGACTCAGTAAGAAAAACAAAATCCAGAAGCACTGAAGATCCTTATATAAAATCGCATAAAAAATTTTATATTTCAAGAAGTAGGAAAGTCCCAGGATATCCTATTGCATGCTTTCCTCTGGCAAATGTCAGTTCTAGAAAATTTAGCTATATTACTTATTTTTGAAAGGTATGTAAAAATATAGATTAATTGAGCGACAGAAATGGAAGTACAGAGTAATACAATTCCTTAATAGAGAGCAGTTCTGTGAAGAGACTGTATACATAGGGGCTAGTCCCAGGACATTTCCCCACACAGATGGCTTTGTATTCTTTACTGCACTGATACACTTTAATCAAAGCCTAATATCTCTAGAAAAGTTCATATAGACCCTTGTATCCTAAATCCTCTCCTTTCAAACCACTGACTTTATGTTAAAAGCTTTTTGTGACTTCCACAGTGATTCCAGGAAACAACTCCTGCACCTAAAACTCAAGCAGCATTGCTGAAGAGTGGGTGGAAAAATTACAAGATATGGAAGATCAGGGAGTTTGCTGTAAGTTTGTGCATCCTAGAAATGTCAGAAGCTACACCAAAAAAAACTATCAGTATCATTGCCTACACATGTGCTTTGCAAGGACAATAACGATAGACATGCCAAAGTGAGCTATGGCAAAGCCCAGAGTCCTCAACCTTATGCAAAGAACAACAGCCAACTAATGGATCCTGAGAGTGAGAGAAATCTTCTTCTTTAGAGAAGAGCACACCAAATGGCTATCCAGTACCAAATGATTAGCCCTGAAAACATGAATAACATTATATTAACTGAGAAGCTTTTATTTGTATTTGCACATTTAGAAATAGATGCATATGTAAAAATAACCAGGATAGCTAAAAATAAAACAATTATATTTTATTTATTATAAGGGGAAAATTTCATGAAACAGGAATGGAAGATCCAGGCTCTCCTCGATGGTGGGGGAAGATACACAGAGAGCCCACACACAAAGGTGCACACCTTTTTACCTGGGTCCCAGCCAAGCCATGCCTTAACTGAGACTCACCTCTTAAAAATTATTGGTTAACAAGGCTTTCCCCATCATCTCCCATTTTTGTCTAAACAAGAGTGATCCAAATCCAATAAAAACTATATACAATAGGAACAGTTATCAAGTATAAAATTACACACATGAGCAATATTAAGCAAGGAACACATGACAAACATTTTAATAAACATTCTATTCCAAAGAGTCTAAATCTTGTATCATAAATAAACTTAGCTAAATAATAAGAGGAATGTAATGATTATCTAATCTTCAACCCCATCGAAGGCCTGAGAGGGAAGTAATATTAGTTGAGCAGGCAGGAAGTTCAATCAAGCAGCTTCCAAAGCAAGCAATATATGACAGAGACAATTAGCTACCTAAGCAATCATCCAATGTCTCATTTGTAATGTTGGAGCAACCAACTTTGGCTAAGGCCTAGCATAACTGAAAGACCATTTTTAGAGGCAGGAAAATTTTCAGAACCATATTACCCTGCCTTGGCAAGATTTGACAGTCTTTTTCCTTGTGTCCTTCTTATCCATTTCCAGATACCATGTACTTTGTCAGTGGTTGAGGCATGAGAAATTCCTTGCCCAAATGCCAAATGTGACAAGAATAAAACAAACTCCTATTGGAGTGTTTTCGGTGCTCAACATTCTCTTGGGAAATGATTGGTTTTATCAGGAGCAATCATGTCTCATGTCAACAGAATCCTAAGTTCCTTAAATGCCATGTTCTACAGATCCTTGAAGTGGTTGAAGATTATCTATCTATACAGAATACAATCTCTAGGTATCTAAAGAACCTAATTAATCTGACTGCATATATAACAAACATTATCAACTATTGACCTAATATTTAATACTTGTCTTGTATAACTTAAGACTTTATGTCACAACATTAAATAATCTGTAAACAAATGTACAATTACCTCAAAAAGTAAACAATGTATATGTATCTTGTTTAGAGGCAAGAATAATATATAATTCTTCATGAAAACATATCCTAAAGTTGTATCAATATACCAAATGTCCTAAAAAGAGGTAGAAACATGCTTGCATGCAATTTCACAGTAACATTTTGCATAGATGCACAAAAATTGTAAACAGAAATAACAAATGTAATTTGAACTCATATCAATATATAAAAACTATATCAATGTAAATTACACATAAATAATAGCTCACAAGTATTCACTCTATTGCCCACTATTGTTATCTTTCTCATTTTTTAAGCAAATATAGTTTTCACCCCAACCCTGTACCTGATAAAAGTAACAATCAACAATAAGTAACAATCAACAACCCCTTAATGGTATTCCCAACCCTGAGGTCAAATTTTTGGGGGGAGAGGGCATCATGCTCTAGAATTGCTTCCTGTTGTCATGGGGGTGATGCTCTCTTTATGGGATACTGTAAAAGTAAAGTGATGATGGTTAAGTTTCAAAATTACTGTCTAGTATAGTAGCAAACAATTTCCTAATCGATAGGGTTTTTCCCAAAGTTCTTATTTGGAGTTCTGGCCAAATGAGAAGGGTTCTGCAATACACTTCCAATCAATAATTAATCAATTTCTGCATTAACTTTTGCTAGAGGACCTGGCAGTCCCATATGGGATAGGATGTGTGTTATATATATATATGACAAAACCTATTCCTGATTATGTCTTGCACCTGAATAAATACTGAAGTCTATTCTGTATCATCTGGTATAAATTCAGTGGTTTCAATATGCAAGACAACTCTTTCTGCATATGTGAATCAGTAACTATATTGGGAGGTTCTTTAAAATTCCCTATGGAAGATCAGAATATAGGTAGGCAGGAAAGTCAGACTAAATATAGTGAGAAAGAAGCTGCCTGGAGGAGTAAGATGCCAGAGCATTACTGGCAAGTCACAGGCCATGTGGCAATATGTAGTTTAATAGAAATGGGTTAATTTATATGAACAAGCTTACTGGTAACAAGCCTGAGCCATCAGACAAACAGTTATAGTTAAAGTTAAAACTCTGAGTGATTAGTTTGTAAGCAGCTGTGTGATGTTGAGGTTGAACCCTAATATCTGTCTCTGGGTTTGAAGTAATCATACTACACATGTGAATCTGAGACAGTAATCAGCCAGCTATCCAAATGGTGAGCCATGAAAACATGCACATAATAACATTATATTCACTGAGCAGGAAACAACAGAGTAGGAAATAGTAATATCATATGGAACAAGTAGGAAATACTTAAAAGAGTAATAACATTTGATAGATGAATACATGGACTTCAGGAATGAACCATATTCTCAGTAAAACTGAAGGCTCCTCATCAACAGAAATAATTATGTATATGTTTATCACTGACATCAAGAAGATTTTCTATAATAGCAGGGAGTTAATATGTTAGACAGTGTAGTCAGTTTCTTGAGTTGTGGAAACATTTGCAATCAAAATAGTTATCTAACTACCCCTTTAAAAAAAAGCCCAGAGTCCCTCTGACTGTGTGCAATATTTGCCAAGTTTTGAGTTTCATTGGCTTCAAAACATTTTAATCGCCAGTTACAACCTCATCATCTCATATAAAATGTTATTTAAACACTTTTGAGTTCCTCTGATTATTAAAAAATACAAAAAAGAAAGAAAAAAATAAATCATTATCATTAAGAAAGTTTGCCATTGGTTTCCTGAAATAAAACATAAATGGGTTGTGGAAATAACCCAGGCCTGTGGTGTTATTTTTGTTATTTTTCACTGTACAGAGTTTTTGGAAGATGCTTGTTGATCGGATCTCTAGTGTACACTGTGCTTATGAATCTGCTTATTTGAGGCCTTTGACAAATAGTATCCTACTCCCTTTGTGACAATTGCCAGAAGAATAGTCTTCATGATGCATTTTGATAACTTTTAATCAGTGATAAATGCAGACCTGTGTTGAGTTTACATAGCACACCTGGTGCAGCCAACCCACACAGCTGTTACCAGGTGTGAACACTTGTTCTCCATGGTCTCTGGTGTTTTGTTTATTCGAATCAGCCTCTCACGTTTACCACAGCTGCTAAATGAGTCCAACTTATTTCAATAGCAGTGTTGTTGGTGTATGTGCTTTCCATTGCTGCCTAAATTGGAACAAGCCAGCTTGACTGAAAAGTGACTTTGTAGTTCATCAGGGTTTGACCTTCCCAGATTGAGAACTTGATTTCCTGAACACAAAGCTGCTTACTTTGGGGCTTCTGCCAAAGCAGAGAGTCTGGCACCCAGGAATACATTTATAACTATCAGTCCTTGCTGCAGGTAAATATTCATGAATTGGAAAACTGCCCGGATTTACCCAAGAATAATTTAGGGAATTGAAACAAAGGGAATGCTTTCTCTGGGGCATCTGATAGTACGGGATACTTTGAATTCATTTAGCAAAATTCAAAATCCTCGGTCTCCTTTGGATGGCTATATCTACCACACTACCTATTACTCAACACCTGGAAAATTAGGGTTTGAGGTTGCTTATAAGAGTTAAACTTATATAAATTTTAGGGAAAAATATACTCCAAGAGCCTTTGATATTGATTTCTGTAGTTGTATTATCCATATCATAGGCATTGAGGAGATTTAACAACATTCAGGGTGTGTTTGATAAAGTAAACAGTCAGTACTGGATTTGTCTCCAGTGCAGGAAGAGTTTCTTAGAATTAAATGTTCTTCAAAGCTGATAAAACTCTTAACATGGGACAATGAAATGTGGAAACTAAAATGAATTCTGATTCTTAGGGAGGAGGATCCACCTTAAATGCTCAAATGGAATTCAGCTTGTTACATAGTGAAATAATAATGAACCTCTTGAGCTTTTCCCATCAAGGCATATTGAGAGGAGGAACTATATTATGAAAAATGCAGCTAAGAATATGTTCCTGGAAATGCTGGGTGGTGCTTGCCTAGCAGGTTCAATGCCAGTACCACAAACAAACCAAAAGCAACAAAACAACATGAAGTTGGTGGGTGACAACCTCTTGTATGCTAAACTTAATATATGTTTCATTAAAATCAGGCTCATCCTACCCCCACAGACAAGGAATAGAGCCTTATATGACAATTATTTCCATAAATGTTATAAATACTTAAACCAAGCAAAGACTTGGTAAACAAAGGATTCAGAAGTTGAGGAGGGATATAGTTTTTTTGACTTGACATGATCTTATTATTTTTGGCCAGCACTTTCTTAGCCATGTTTACTATTCCTTTATATGGTTTTATTTTTCAATGTTCTTAGACAATTAAGATCAAATGTTAAAGCTGAGTTTTAAAAGAACAGTCACTTGCTTTTGTTCTCAAGCCAATTTTAGAATCCTTTCATGTTCTTTATAATTAGCATCTTGGCTCAGATTATAGCCTCATCTCCCCTGGATATGTCAAATGCTGGTGTCACTGTGAAAGAGACAGGCAGGCCTCAGCTAAAATAAACACTACCCACGGAAGCTAGGGTTGTGGGAAAGAAGTGACATTGTCAGTTGATTACCTCCTTTAATTATAAAATTCCTTACCAAACTTTCTTCTGCTTTTTCCTATTGTTAATATCTCACTATAAAACAAAAGTCAGCCATGACATAGTCAACAAAGCATCCTTCTCGTTTCCCTAGAGAAAGGTCTTAAGATCTCCTTAGGCATAGGAAATAGGGTAAGATACTGTTGACTTGATGACTAGTTAATTAATAGCATAGCATAAGAAATAAGAACCTTGAAGTCTTGAGTGTGTGTGTGTGTGTGTGTGTGTGTGTGTGTAACTTGTGCTTATTTTCATAAATCATTCCCTAAATGTTTTCTCTTCTTATGAGATAAAGGAAGAAAGAATAGTTTTAGATATCATGAATACTTTCTTAGTAAAACAAGCACTTACAGTTGAAAAAAATACGATCCTCTTGAGAACATTTGAGAAAAGCCATTTTTGTAAAAGGAAATAAACATAGATATATATCAGAGCTGGATTAGGCAACCCAATAGAAGAAAGGGTATGACGGGCAGGAAAGAGTCAGAGAAAAGAACACCAAACTGCACAACCATAGCATATATGAAGAAGACCTAGTGTGCACCCACACAACCTCACTGCTTGTCGGGTCAGTCACTGTGAACCCCCAAAAGCCCTGCTTAGTTGATTTAGCAGGTCCTGTTCTTGTGGTGTCCTCAACCCCTCTGGCTCTTAACAGTCTTTCTCCCAATCAATTACAGATTTCCCAGCTGTGCCTATTTGACTGTGATTCTCTGCATCTGAAAATTTTTCTGGAGTCTATCATAATCGTCATCAGCTGCTGGATAAATTATCTCTGATGACGATTATGTTAGACTCCAGAATAATTTCATTGCCTTTGTTTGTTTGTTTTTGCTTTTTCGATTTTTTTTTGTGTGTGTGTTTGCTAGTCATGTTTGGTTCTATCCTATGTCTCTAGACTATCGGGCCTCTTGTTCTTGGCTCTCCTTCCATTCAGTGTCAGGTGTGGCCTTTCTCGAGTGGTGTGGTCCTCAAGTTGGACTGGTCGTTCGTTGACCCATCAGTACTGTGTCACCATTGCCTCAGTATGTTTCGCAGGCAGGACAAATTGTAGGTGGAAGTCTTTGGGGCTGTGTTGGTGACCCAGTCCTACCCTTGGAAGCTTTGCTGCTCTTTTCTGAGGGGAAATGGAGGAATGCATTAAGGAGAGAGCAGAGGTGGGAGGTGAGGTACTATGGAGGGGGGGGAATGTAGTTGGGATGCAGTATATAACAGAAGAGTAAATAAATGGTTTAAAAAGGAAATGAACAAGTTTCCTTCGTGTTTATAGGAGAAAGATCATTCACACTACCGTAAAGAAGAGAGATATGTAAGGGCTGACTAATAGAAGACCAGAGAAGGATTTTGCTCACAATACTCCTTTCTCAAGAGTTTTCTTGTCTGATTCCATCACTATCATCATGATGCATCTTCTTATTTCTATTTATGTGCCAGAACTAATTACTCTTTGCTGAATCTTCACACAAATTTGAAAGAGCCAAAATTTATGTGAAGATTTCACCTTGTCATGTACTTTTCTTAGTGTCCAAGTTTCATTTTGTCATAATTCTTTTCTTTTCCCTGGTAACAGATCAGTTGTTTTTTTCTGATTTTAGGATAGGGGATTCATTCCAACTTTGCATATATTTGCTTTCTCCATTGCTGAATATTTTTAAATGCTGGGAGACCAGTGTCATGGCCAGGTAGGTAATTCTTTGCAGAAGCAAATGGTGATTTTTTTAATTGAAAACTGCTTTCAATGCAGCATTATAATATTCATAGGCAACTGATAGAGAAATAGGTAAATGTCAGTACAATACCAAGTATGCTAATATTCAAGTCAAATTCACTCTGAAGAGAACAATCAAACCAAACTCCTCCACAGGGAGACAAGTCTGAATAATTATGCAGCTAGTCCTTATGGACAAAATTTGATTGATTACAAAATTTAAGACTACATTGAAGAAGCACTAATCCTGCTCATTTCTAATTTGATCATGCTGAAGAGAAGACTTTGGTAGATTTTCTTTGAGGACATAAATAATCTTGAGTATATATATTGTTTATTCGCAAAATCATTTGTGTGTTTTATTAAGATTACGTGCCAGGCAGAATTCTATTCTTTCAGTTCCCTTGGTTTAATTTACATTGTAACATTGCCATCGTCACAATAAAGACACTGAATTTTATTAAGTATAGATAAGGTGCTCAGGTTTATGACTTGTTAAGAATGCATGATACTTATAAATGCTGAGTACAAATTTAGAGATTTTCGGATTATGATTAGAAAATATTTCATTTCATCTCCTTAACTTCCTTAAATTTTAGCAAATAAAGTCTAGGATGTTAACAACTTGCCTTAAGCCATTTAAACAGCTGTGCTTCCTGGAATGCAGGACCAAAGACACAGGGAATGTTGTTGACATAATTTTACTAGAGTACCTATCTGCATAGGTCAGTGTTAGGATATTTCAGTTTACTTATTGCTTTTTGAGACACACACTCTGCTGGAGTAGATAGGCTTTAAGCACACTCTCTGTGGGATAGGGTTAAGGACTAACCCATTATCATCAAATGCATCTCCCAAATCCCCTGTACTAGTCACCAGCATTTGAAATTGTCAGTCCCACATTTTTTGACAGGCCAGTACGCTATAAGAGAGAATAAAGTCAATATAATTAAAGAATCATAATAAAGTCAAGAATATCATTTTAACTTTTCCTTCTACTATGTAAAAAGTTCAGTAAAATTAGAATCTTCTTATATTAAAAGGAAAAATCTTATTTTCTAAATAGCATCTAAAGTTCTAATTGCCAATATTTTACTTAAGGTTTTTGAAAATGTATTAATTTTATTTAGAATTCTCAGTCCCTTTAAATAAACTTTCCAATGTTATATTGTCAACTGAAAGTTATATGGAAAATAATATGTTAATATAGCATATATTAATGCAATCTGTCACATTATTTTTCATATTTTTTTTCAGGGAAAGATGAGTTTGTGGAAATGCCACATTAGCTTCAAAATTGCATATACCCTCACCCCAAATCAAATCTCAAACACATTTTAAAGGAGGGGATTGCTTCTGTGTACATAAGCCTTCAGGGAGTCAAGCTGATGGAGGCTGAAGACCTTGAGAACACCTCCTGCAGGTCAGAAGCTTTCCCCATTGCCGCAGCAGGAGTAAGAATGAGAGACCCAGTCAGACTGAAGACAACATACCACTTTGCACAAAGTCACTAAATTAGGAAGACTCCCAAGGCCCCTTGCTCTTTGGGTATCCAGTGAGTACGAAAGTTAGAGGAAAGTATTTAATACATTTTATGTAATATAGTCATTTCTATTGAAGAGTGATTAAGAAATTGTGAAAAATATGGTGGCTCATGCTCTTTGTCCCAGCACCTGCAAGGCAGAGGCAAATGGATCTCTGTAAGTTCCAGGTGAACATGCTCTATAGAGTAAGTTCCAGGGAAGCTGGGACTACACAGAGAAACCCTTTCTCAAACACACAAACAAACAAGCAAAAGGATATTGATATTTGACAAATATCTTGAGGATTTGTCAGAACTTTGATGTTTTTATACTTAGGTAACCTCATATTTCACGCTTCTAAAAATGGGAGTAATTTCAGGTGTTTTTAAAAGATTTTGATGGAAATTTATGGAATTTTACATATAGCAGCAACATGTCCAGATCTGTCATGTATTACGATTCCAATAGTATTAACTAAGTAAAATTTTATCTAAAAGATATTGTGATCAGTCACTAGAGAGCTAAGAATTAAACTCCTAAAGACAAGTGGAATATAATAAAATTCTCCAAGCAAATCAAGGTGTGTTAGGAAAAGAAAGTCTTCATAAAAATATTTGTTTATTTTTGCTCACATTAACCCCCAAGATTTGTTATCAGAGCTGAAATGTAGCTCTATCCTGCTCTGAAATCAGAGGCGAAATTAAATATGAAGTTTCTTGCAGATAATAAGATTAAGTGAAAAAGAAATCTTACACTATCAACTTACCAGCATACTTGAAAGCTCTAAAACAAAAACAAGCAGACTCATCCAGGAGGAGTAGAAGACAGGAAATAACCAAATTGGAGGGCTGAAACCAATAAAATAAAAACAAAGAAAAAATACAAAAAATCAACAAAACAAATAGCTGGTTGTTTGAGAAAATCAACAAGATAGACAAAATCTTATCCAAACCAAACAAAAAAGAGAGAGAGAGAGAGAGAGAGAGAGAGAGAGAGAGAGAGATAACATCCAAATTGACAAAATCAGAAATGAAAAGGAGGACATAATAACAGACCCTAGAAAATCCAGAGAATCATTAGATCATACTTCAACAAAACTATACTCCACAAAATTTGAAAATGTAAAGGAAATGGACAATTTTCTGGATAGGCACCACATACCAAAATTAAATCAAGACCAGATGAACAATTTAAATAGACCTATAAACTGCATGGAAATAGAAACAATCATCAAACGAAGAAGCCCAAGGGCCTATAGTTTCAGTGCAGAAATCTACCAGAACTTCAAAGAAGAGCTAAATACCTATGCTTTTAATTTTTTTTCAGAAAATAGAAAAATAAGGAGCATTGTCAAACTCTTTTGAAGAGGCTACAGTTACCCTGATACCCAAACTACAAAGGAATCAATCAAGAAAGAGAGTTACAGACTAACCTTCCTCATGAACATTGATGAAAAATTCTCAATAAAATACTGGCCAACCGAATCCAGAAAACACCAAAAAAATCATTGGCCATGATCAAATTGGCTTCATCACAGAGGTGCAGGGATGGTTCAACATATGAAAATCTATCAATGCAATCCACTAAATAAATAAACTTAAAGAAAAAAACATATAATCATCTCATTAGATGCTGAAAAAACATTCAACAAAATCTAATCACCCTTCAAGATGAAGGACTTGGAGAAATCAGGAATGCAAGGAATGTATCTAAACATAATAAAAGCAAATCACAGCAAGTCGACAGCCAACACCAAATTAAATGGAGAAAAACTCAAAGCAATTCCACTAAAATAAAGAACAAGTCAAGGCTGTCCATTCTTTCCATATCTAGTCAACACAGTTCTTGAATTTCTAGCTAGAGCAAAGGACAGCAAAAACAGATCAAGGGGATTTAAATTGGAAAGGAAGAAGTCAAACTCTTGCTATTCACAGATGATAACATAGTACACATACGTGACCCCCAAAATTCTACCAGGGAACTTCTACAGCTGATAATCACTTTCAGTAATGTGGGAATTAACTCAAAAAATGACAATAGCCCTCCTATATACAAATAATAAAGAAGCTGAGAAAGAAGTCAGAGAAACATCACCATTCACAATAGCTACATATAACCTAAAATAGATTGGGCAATACTAACCAAAGAAGTGAAAGATATGTTCAACAAGAATTTAGTCTTTGAAGAAAGAAATTGAAGAAGATACCAGAAAATGAACAGATTTACCATGCTTTTGGATAGGAAGGATCAACACAATAAAAATGTCACTCTTACCAAAAGCAGTCTATAGATTAAATGCAGTCCCCATCAAAATCCCAACACAATTCTTCACAGATCCTTGAAATAACAATAATCAACTTCATATGGAAAAACAAAAACATTACAGGACAGCTAAAGCAACCCAGAACAATAAGGCAACTTCTGGAGTCATCACCACCTCTGACAGCAATCTCTATTAAAGAGCTACAGTAATGAAAACAGCTTGATATTGGCATAAAAACAGACAAGTTGACCAAAGGAATAGAATTGAAGACCTGGGTATTAATAAATACACTTATGAACACCTGATTTTTTTTAGAAAGAAGCTAAAATTATACAATGGAAAAAATCTTCAACAAATAGTGCTGGCATAACTGTATGTAGAAGAATACAAATAGATCTTTATCTATCCCCGTGCACAAAACTAAAGTCCAAATGGATTGAAGACCTCAATATAAATCCAACCACACTGAACCTGATAGAAGAGAAAATGGGAAGTAGCCTTCAATGCTTGGGCACAGGAGATCACTTCCTAAATATAACGCCAGTAGCACAGACATTGAAAGAAACAATTAATAAATGGGACCTCCAGAAACTGAGGAGTTTCTGTAAAACAAAGGATGCTGTCAATAAGACAAAAAGGGGAGCCTACTGAATAGGAAAAGATCTTCACCAAACCTACATCAGATGGACGACTGATCACCAAAATTTTGTAAATAACTCAAAAATTAGATATCAAAATAACAAATAATCCAATTTTAAAATTTGAGTACAGATCGAAACAGAGAGCTCTCAACAGAGAAATCCCAAATGGATGGAAGACACTTAAGGAAATCTTCATCATTATTAGCTAGCCATCAGGGAAATGCAAATCAAAATGACTCTAAGATACCGTCTTTTACCATTCATGACAGCTAAGATCTAAAACACAAATGATAGCTTATGCTGGAGAGGTTGCGGAATAAAAGGAACACTCCTCCATTGCTGGTGGAAATGCAGACTTGTACCAATAATTTTTAAGAGGTGAGTCTTAGTTAAGGCATGGCTTGGCTGGGACCCAGGTAAAAAGCTGTACACCTTTGCGTGTGGGCTCTCTGTGTATCTTCCCCCACCGTTGAGGAGAGCCTGGATCTTCAATTCCTGTTTCGTGAAATTTTCAGTCAGTATGGTGGTTTCTCAGAAAATTGGGAATCATCCTACCTCAGTATCCAGCAATAACACTCTTGGGCATAGACACAAAGGATGCTCAACCATACTACAAGGACATTTATTTAACTATGTTCATAGTAACATTAGTTGTAATAGCCAGAACCTGGAAACAACCTAAATTCCCTTCAACCAAAGAATGGATAAAGAAAATGTGATACATTTACATAATGAAGTACTATTCAGCAGGAAAAAAAAAACTGACACCCTGAAATTTGCATGCAAATGGATGGAACTAGAAAAAAAATTCTGAGTGAGGTAACACAGACCCGGAAAGATAAACATATGTGGATACTATTTGTAAAGCAATGGAAAAGAAGCCTATAGTCTATGATCGCTGAGAAGCTAAGTAACAAGGAGAACTCTAAGACAAACATATATACATCCCACTGGGAAGGGAAAAAGAAGAGATCTCCCAAGAAAATTGGGAGTATGGGGTTGGGGAGAAAATGGAAGGTGGATGGTAACAAGCAGAGGAGAAGGGAAGGGAATAGAGAACTTGAGGGAAATGGAGTGGTCGAGATAAGGGAAGGACAGAGACAGAAACCAAGGAAAGAGATATATTGATTAAGGGGGTCATTATAGGGCTAGCAAGAAACCTGGCACTAGAGAAATTCCCAGGAATTCAGAAGGCTGACCCTAGGTAAGACCCTGCGTAATAGTGGGGAGGGTGCCTGAACTGGAGAGAGTGTCAATCTGATGGCACTATCAATATGATGACAAGATCTTAATTGTCATCATAGACCCTTTATTCAGCAACTGATGGAGGCAGATGCAGAGATACACAGCGTAGCTCTGAAAGTCCATTGGAAGCGTGAGAGGAGCAAAGAGGTCAAGACCATGATGGGGACACCTACTGAAACAACATACCTGAGCTAATGGGAGCCCAGAAACTCTGGCCTGACAGCCAGAGAACTAGCATAGCACCCAGCTAGGTCCTCCTAATGTAGGTGAGAGTTGTACGACCAGGGCGGACTGTGGGACCACTGCCAGTGAGATCAGGATTTATCCCTAATTCCTGTACTGGCTTTTGGAACTCGTTATCTTTGGAGGATTATCATGCTCAGCCTAGATATAGTGGGGAAGTTCTTGGTCCTGCCTCAAATAACTGTGCTATACTTTGTTGACTCCTTATGGGAAGCTTTAATTTCTCTTAGGAGTTGATGTTCGATAAGATGGGGTGAGATGGAGGGAGCAGGAGGAGGGGAGGGCTGTGAACTGGGATTTCTATGTAAAATTTGCAAAGACAGTGTTTCTTAAAAAATAGTTAATTAAAAAGAAAACAAAAAACATTAAAATGAGAGTTCTTGTTTTCAATATTGCAAAACAATAATATTTTGAGTTAATGGTTTTGAAGATAGAGAACTAATTTTTCTCTCACTGAAGTTTATGCAGTGAATGTAAGAGTTCTATGTTAGTCATTGTTGTATCTCAAAGCAAGTGGGTTATTACCTGCTTAAATGTGTCAGATACATTTTATCAAGTTACATGGTTACTGAGGTACAATTTGCTACTTTTAGAGATCTGCCTATCCAGGAGATCTCCTTTTATTTGTTTAAATTTATGATTATGCTTTGAGTCTGGGTTGCTGAGTTTGAACTCAATTTCCACCACTGCAGAGTACAACAAAACCAAACCATAATAATCCATTAAAAACAATATTGATGGAACAAGAGTTCTGAAGTGATGATGTCTTGTACGGCAGTGGATTGAGATATACAAACTTTATAATTACACTTAGAAGAAAAGCCAGGTCAAATTTTAGTTCAATTAACCTCTGGAGCGTCTCATTAATCAAAACCTACTTAAAGTGATTTTCTCATTCCAAGCACATGGCGATGTGCTATGTGCTGTTTATAAAGAAGTAGAGAGCTTGCTATAGTAATGTCACAGCAGTTGATTTCTTGTTGTTTCTGATCATTCAATTGGATTTGGTTTTCTTCCTTTTCTCTGTCTTTCAAGACATTTATGAGGAAGAGACTATTTATTCATTTCATGATATGTATCCCCATGTTTACCAGTCCACTGCTTTAAGAAATACGAGATACATAGAAAAAGGGAAATGAGTTTGAATTTAAAATGTGTAAGTCATGGTAGTGAATCAGCTCGGGGATTATATCAACAATATTACATCAGAGACAGATTTCAAGTGATAAAAAAAATAAAAATAATCAGATAAACACAGCAAAATCTTCCCTCAATCATCCCTAACATTTATGCTTTCGGTTAGATATTACTAAAGCAATAATTCCACAGCTGTCTCCATGTGTCCATCACTGTACCTGCAAGTAGCCCAGAGGAGAAAAACATGACACATCTATAGGTCAAGATAATTTTAGAGAGTAATCTGTTGCAATACATTATGAGTAAAATATTCAAATTCCCAAGACAGAGATAATTAAGTCTCTCATATCAGAATGAACTGAATGTCTTGCTCTGAATGTGGTTTGTAGGTATCCACTATTCATTGCTATAAGAGCATGTCTTTTGATAAAATCAGGTAGCAGGCAAAGAATAAAAAAATTCAGAGGATTTAAAACAAGAAATGGGGTAAAGCTTGGGAGATATATATCTGTCAGCAGAAGAGTAAGTCCACCAAAAGTGAGGAGTTCAGTTTGAACCCCAGAAAATACATTTAAAAAAATCTAGGCATGGTGATTCTTGCAGTAATTTTACCTTTGAATAGATGGAGACATAGCTATCTCTGGGGATAACAGCCCACATATTGTAAACAATGAGCTGCTAATCTTAGTCTTGGACTCCGTTTCACAAAAACAAGGAAGGCAGCTCTTGTGTAACAATTGCTGACCTCTTGCCTCTATACATACGTCGACATAAGTTATGTGCAACTGCACACACTTGTGCAAAAAAAAGTACACATATCACATGTTCCAACACACACATTATGTCAGTAAACCAGTACAAATAAAAAACTAAATTAGGTAACAAGAATGGTAATAATTAATTGAGGTTGAGACAGTGGTAATAGTCATATCTTTAATCAAATGTGGTACATAAATCTTAAGCATAGTTGGATATATATTTGCATATATATGCTTCATATATGTTTTCAGTTTACATTTTCCCCTTCATATGACACCTTCGGTAACGTTTTGAAATTTAAAAAGACTCATTGAATATTTGTTGAATTAATTATTGGGCAGGTTAATAGGCTCAGAGCAGCAGTGAAAGGCAAAGGAACCCTTTATATCTTGGTAAGGCTTGCTTAATTGAACTGGAAGGCATAAGTCTGAAGTTCAGTGTTTACTTTTAGCTAAGGTGGTGAATACTGACTTTGAAGAACGATGAGCTTTAGAAACTAAAAGTCAGCTAATAAACTCAGGAGATCCCATTTCTTGATTAAATTACCAGTCCATACTCAATGTAAACAAGCATGCATTATTGTAACTATTTCCAGATGATCAAATTGTTAAGATTTTCCCAGGTAGAGAGAATTGTCCATGAACTATTGGGCTTGTCTTAATTAAAATGAAGATATAAAATATTACTTTGTATGTTAAATATGTTTAATCACTCATCCTTCTATCTTGTTTGTAACACTATTTTTTTCTTAATCTCCAATTACAAGTAGAAGTGATTTGTACACATTTGAAAATACAGGGACATGTATGTAAACACTCATGTACATATGAATGTATAGTTTTCAGGGTAGGTCATCTTTTGAATTGGCAAAGCATATTTACACTACCTGAAAGATGTTCTATAGACAATTTCACTTGTAATGTCAGCCATATAATGGCATAAGAAGTTTGGCTCGTAAATCATTGCTAATACTCACAAAGTTGTTAGCACTGTGAAAGCATTACTATGCCTTCAGGATTTAATTTTTCTGGTCAAGAACCAAGGAGATAATCTGTATTTACTTAGAGTACCATTAATAATTGTTCTCAGAGGTAAAATAAAAATCTTGAGGAACTGGAGTGTTGGAAGTTATGGTAGATATACTCTAAATCAGCTATTAACGATTTCAATGATTTTGCCTAAAGAAGAGTTCTAGTAGCTGTAAGGAAGAATATAGACCACTATCCAAAGCTTTGTGAAATATGACATGGATCATGGCATTGTAATGGCTGTTACAGAAAAGGGCCAAGTCTTCTTCGACCACTATCTCATCTGGCCATTTCCACAAGCTCTCAAGTTTCTCTTCTTCAGCAACTCTTCTCTCACAAGTATGGATTCGAGAAAACATTTTTTAACTAAGACTAAAGTGAAACTGGCCCCTTCAGAAAGTAGTAAGAGAAAGAGGGAAAAAACTTCTTAATGGACACTTTGGTGTTCATTTGATATGTATATTCTTTCATTTGGTTTTCTACAGGAACCATGGCTTTAAAACTGTGGTCTTGAATAATTGGTTAGTTCACCTCTCTGTCTCTGTCAGTCTCTCTCTCTCTCTCTCTCTCTCTCTCTCTCTCTCTCTCTCTTTCTCTCTAGTTTTGGCTCTCCAAATGCATCAATGGACTTTTGTCTCCACTGTTCAATCTTTAAATTCAGTTTTCAGCACCTTAACCAGTAGTGATTTTTCCGTAAATGTTAAACTTCACTGCCTATGGCATTCCAGTTCAGCTAAGTAGCCTTTACTCTGGTCAAAGACTTCCTTAATATTAGTAGCCTTTCCTTATGTTTGAATCCAATAACAACTGTATCCCTTTCCTGTTGTCTGTTTAGAATACTAGTGTTGTATTTTACACGAGGCATGCCTTACTTTTAGGTTTATTGTCTTTACTTGTTGAGACTAAATAATTTCTACAGTAATCATTTCTTCTGAAAAGTATATGCCATCTCAATCCTATTCATCTTTGAATTTAGTCCACAGTACTTACTTTGTCCTAACCACATTTTATACTGGTTTCTCTTCTTTTTACTGATCCATGCATGAAATTCCTAAGTACTCCCTGCTTCAGTTACTCTAATTTAATTCTGACTCATTTTATTCTAAATATGTTTTTATCTGTGGAGTTTATGGGATTTTGTTATAATAAAAAAGAGGAGCTACATAATGTACAAATTAGTAAAATGTAACTAATTTTACTTTTTCTTTCTAGGGTAATGCACAGATAACTGTGGCTGAAATTTTTATAATTATATTTTAATGAGTATAATTTGGATGCTTATATTTACAGATGATATTAGTAACTTTTTAAAGTAGATAAAGTCTTGAGAAAAAGTTCTGGGTATTAAATGTTTTTTGCCTTCAATGTTGAAACTTTAGTAAAGTTACCAAATGATTCATGTACTTTCATTTAATATTGCCTGAGATAGTTGAATTTGTCTTAGTTGGGTTGTATTGACAAGCTTATTAATCTCAATAAATAATGAATCCTAGGAATTTTATATTGGTTTCATACTTAAAATGATGCTTTTTCCAAGTACTTATAGAAAACTGAGGAGTCGCTTGCTATTTGCTTACTGCCTTTCACTCCTGTATTTTCCATAGAAACTTGTCATGGGATCCATTTTAGCACTTAGAATGCAAATTTAATGATGTTTAATGAGCAACTCAGTCTCTACATATCTAAGAGATATTTCCAATATCTTCACTTGTTTGTTATCCAGCTTTAGAGGACAGAATACAGATGTTGAAGACATGACGCTTGAGAGTTGGAATAAAGTTGTGTTATGGGAACAGACCCAACCCATTCCCAAGTCTTTATTGGAGATTCAAATGAAAACCCAAGAATCCAATTCAGGGTTTACTCACTAAAATATCTTCATGATTTAAAAGAACATGTTTGAACAACACTAAACATGGAATATGACTAAATAATAGTGTCACTATAAGACTTGAAGAAAGATTAGATTTGGAGAAAGCTAAGGAATTTCTGAAAAGATAAGGAAATGCTTTTAGTACATGGAAAAGAAGGAAAAATTTACCTTGAAGACAGACCGAGAAATATTTCAATATTTATGGTCCATGCCATTTGTGCGAGGCAATCTTACTAACACACATGAGTTAAAGTGAAACTTCATGACTATACCCCACAGAGGGCAAATAATACCAGGGATGATCATACAGCAAAGCTGTATTTCATTACAGCTTCTGAGAAGTTGTTGACTCATGGGGAAAGTCCCAAAACATACATGTGAGTCAACAAGTTCACAAAGATTTGACTTAACAGTGAAATCTTTATCCAGAGATAGCTCTTTGTAAAAAGTATGATTCCACTTACTATACCATCCTGGGTGACTGGGAGTACCATTATTTCTAAGATTTTCTTTGTATTCCTTTCTGTTGTCATTCACACAAATAAATTATAAATAGAGAGAATTGTTCAAACACATTGCTGTTATGCTTGAGTCAGTCATAAAGTTCCTAAGATTGATATGTTTGTAGACTTTTTCCTTTGCTGTATGTGTATTGTTCTATGCAACTCTGTCTTAATTTACTGATTCATTCAATCATTATGGGATACTTGGATAGTTTCCAGCTAGAGTTATTAAAAATATTAACAGATCTATAAAAACCCTATTCCATTGTTTAGGGGAATGTGTGTAAAAGATTTTTTTTTCCAAATAACCTGCATTTCTCTTGATACTATTTTTCTTAGATAACTTAAAGAAACTTTTTATATCTGAAAAGTAAACATAAAACCCATCTCGTCTGCATGTTTTGTTTATAATTGAATCCCATTTCTCTTCTCAAATTTACATTATAGCAATCTTTAACAATGTCTTACATGCTTACTTTTTCTTGTAATCCTTCTCTGAGGTAAAATGAAGGTTCTAAATGTCAAATTGAGCTAACATTTAATGTTTTCAATGTCAAATTTCCCAAATAATGTTGAGATATGTGTAACAAAGGGACATAAGAATGGTTAGGGTGGCTCTCTACATCCTTCATTCCACAAATGAAGAGGCCTCTAAGTTAGACTGAATCACATCACGCAATACAAAGATATATATAATGAAACAGCTTCATTCTAGGCCACATTTCCCTCAGTCATGTTACAGGAACACATACATACCTTATTCATGAATCATTTCCCTGTTTGTTTACTATAGGTTGTGCAACTAGTACTATCTCTTTTCTAAGAAGCAATTATTAATGTACTACAACAAGAAGAAACTGAAGTCACCTGTGTTCACTTCTGATTAGAGGCATCTCTCGGGTAATGATAACTACAGAAACCACTCTTCCTCTCTCCCCACATACCAAAGGAAATATTTTTTCCGTACCTGTTTTCAAGACCATCTGTAAAATCTGTATATTTTCAGGTTTGTGGTTACTCATCATTCCTCTTCCCCTACTAGATGTATCATAAGCACTTGACATGTCTGATTATCATTTCTTGTAATGTAATTTCATACTTGGCTTCCAGGACATTTCTCCCTGTGCATTTTCTCCTCCATTTCTCACCACGCTTATCATCAATATTTCAGTTCCCTGCTGGCCCCTTCTCATGTGAGTCTCTAAAGATAAGACTACACCATAGTTCTTGGAATTCTTCTCTCATTTCTTTCTAACTTCAGGGATTCTCTTAACTTTAGGTCTCATCTACATTCTGAAATTTCTAAAATTTATCTCCTTTTCCAGTCTTATATCTTGACTTTCACTCTATCTTGCTGTTTCTATCCACATATCTTTTCCCATATGAATACCCATCTGTAATTTAAGATGCCTCAAACTCAAAGTATTGTCTTATTTTCAGACCTTGTTATCCATGGACTTCTCAACCTCAAAATAAATAAGAAACACAAACAACCAACAAAACAAGGTGTTCAGTTTCTCTTGTAACTTTAGCTTAAGCTCTAAGGCTTTCAAATATTTGGGTTTTGCCCTCCATGCATATTCACTTACCCCAAAAACAGTTTTGTTTAGTTTTAATATTTATAAAGAAATAGAATGCATTTCCTTATCTCCACTTGGGCAAGTAAATTTGACTTGAAAGTAATGGGAGCCATTATCCCCTCTATTAGACAATCTGTTTATGTTCCCTGGATTTAGAAGTGACCAAACCATGGGTAGGAATTACATGGAAAGCAAGAACTATGGTATATGTAGCAATAGGCCTGAGGCTTGGACTAGGAAACCCCAGGCTTAAAATACGTCATCTATATTCATCAAGTCCAAGGTAACTCTAGCTTCAGGTTGACCTTAAGTAGTGTTTGGACTTTACCAATCACTCCAAGAAGAAATATTTGAAGAAAAGATAATTTACCATTCTGTTTGTTGATTGATCCTCAAGGCCCTGGCTTATCTAGATCAAAAGCCTAGCCCAGGGATATCATTGGTCTTTGGATTGCATATACCAGGAGATAGGGCTAGATCAAGCTGAATCAGTTTGAGGCAGTGACTTTCCATTGGGGATCAAGAATGGAAAACTAAAGACCTAAAGCATCAGAGCTCCCCTCCAGCAGCATCACTGATTCAGGAAAAACTGTATAGCAACAGGGAATCCTTCAGTAATTTTTCTAAATTTTCAAAAATATAAGACATATTCAGTTTCAGGAACTTTGACTGACAACAAATATCCAAAATTTTCAGTTAACGGCCTTTCTAGCTATCTATAAAAAAATGTCATTTGACAAAATGACCTAGAACATATAGTCAAGTGTGGCACAGTGGTATATACTTATAATCTCAATACTTATGAGATAGGGGCAGGAGTATCTTTAATTATAGGCCACTGGAGGTTATTTATAATAGTGTAATAGTGAGACTCCAAGAAACAATTAACAGGTAGAGGAGAAATGCACCTAGAAATAGACAGATATTACTGATAATTAACAAATTCTAGGATTTTGTAATACCTACCTTATTTGGCATTTATTTTACATTTGTAATCATTTTCCTTTTGGCAACTTAATATTTATTTTATTACTTTAAGGGCATACTTTTGCATGTCTGATAATAATGTACAGATTCACCCTACTTACCCATAAAACAGAAGGGCATCTTATTTTATTATATAAAAGTGTGAGCAGTAAGAGTAGGTGTTTCAACCTTGGTTGTCAGGATTTGCTCCATCCTCTCTACTCAGTGTACAAATGGAAGGCAAGAACAAACATTTTCTGTCTTAATCTAGGCCATACCTCTACTCCCATCGATATATGACAGCTATTACCATTTTTACCAGGTGGTAAGACCTTGCTCCTTAACAGTGGTTTATTCAGCTCTTACTTAGTCCTCTGATCTTATCTACTCTCCTTTTTTTCTCTTGCTCCTTCGGGTCAGTCAGGTTAATTTCTCTGATGTTCTAGAAGCAAGACAATAATTTCCCAACCTTAGAACTTTTTGTATGACACCGTATTCCTGCAAAACTCCCCTTAACAGTCCTTTATTGGATTTTCATTTAGAGATAATATTTCACGGAGAAGTCTTTGATCATCCTATCTGAAAGTGATACCGCTTTTTCTTTTCTCTACATATTTTCTTAATGCATGTTATCATCATTTTCTAAAATACTCTAAAATGGATCTAGTTTATTTGTGCCTTTGCATTTTTTTCCTTGTTCCATTAAGATAGCTTTTTTTTTGGCCTGGTTTGTGCACTTATATAGTCTAGTCTAGTATTTAAGCCACGCTTGATAGGTTGTTCTTTAAATAGTATTTAGCATATTTATGGAGAAATAAGTAAGTGGAAATGTATGTTTCTTATGTAATTCCTGCTTAAAAGATAGAAGCAGAAACCTAAAGGTTCTTAATTATTTTGTTTCTAAGTTTAGTAGGACTCACAAAAATTGGAAGATTGGTCCTATGACATCATTAACTCTATGTCTATGGGAGATAGTTTTGGAAATATTTGCATAGGTATTTGACTCTCTGCAAAGCTGTACACTCACTGAGAAGTTTGATAATGACACACTCTATAACAGAGATGCTCGACTTATTGATACATAAATTCTAAAACTTTCATTAAGAATTTCTAAGTTTGATTTTGTTTTCTTGCTTATTTATATTTTTTGTCAAATATTGAAAGTTTTAGAATAAATTTCCAAGTTTAAAATGAGTAATGAATAGGTGAGTAATGTGTGACCACAGCTTAAGCAGTATTGCTTGATTTTGCATACCTCTTGCTTTAAAAAAAAAAAAACTTGTAGTTCATTAATGGCAGGCTCAGAGGTAGAGAAGTGGACAGGGGTAAGAGTGTATCAGGGTATCTTTTTTGTCCCACTTGCCAATGTGGCCACCATGAATATGTTTCTTTATTGCTATCTGTATCACTTGCTCTTTAATAGGCTCTTACTTATTGACTTTTGAGCAAAGCGGGCTGCTGCTGCTTCTGGGTTATACACTATCATCTTAAGTTCAGAAACCCAGAAATAATTTGAAGAACAAATGTCAACCTGCTGTTAATAGATCATGTTCAAAGGGGAATCTGTTCAGAATGACCACTACTTCTTGGGATTCTTTACATGGTTATGATCATAATGCAGATAGATATATGGACAGTAAAGGCTTTTCTTAAAAGGTCTTAGATATAAATTAGAAATGTTCTAATGAATGTTCAGTAAATGTGGGACTGGGCAGGAGAGAATATTCTCTCTACACATCCCACCTTCCTCACATTTTTGAAGCAGGTTGGCATAAGGGTTTCTGGAAAGCAAAGCACAAAACAGTGCTAGTTTATTTGAATAAATATGTTTAATGACAACTAGAATGTATGGAGAGTATTACTCAATCCTGATTAGAGGAAATAGATGCAATTCAGAATTAAATATTAGGAGGAATTTGTAATTAAAAGATATGTCTTGAAAACGTGTTCACGGTAACAAGATAAAGGTGCGTTAAGCAGTCCCATGCTAAGGAGATGGGGTAGATGGAATAAAGTCAGGGTGCAGTCCTTTAAAGCCATGGGAAAAATGACTTGAGGATATCACACACATCTTCCAGGAATTTTCTTAAATGACCCATCCAGAAATGTAAGAGTTATAAATAGTTCTGTGAAAGACACGCTGTAGTATATAATGGGGTCACTGCCCAGAGCAACTATGTGATCCTTCCCCCAATGCTTGTTTTCCCATAGAGTACATTTGTTGTGCTCCCACCCCAGAGGTATCTAATGATCATAGATGTGCCTCATGAGGCTAGACATAATCCAAGCAAGCAGTAGATTGACGCCATTGGTGAGGATGTGATAATTCTGAAGTTCCACACAATGCAAGAGTTGGCATCGTAGTATATATGGTAGGAATAATTTATTCTGTTGGTACATATTCAGCTGTTGAGAAAATATTGTTTGGTACATTGGTTCCTTTGCAAAGTATCCACCCATAGTGGTAATTTAATTGAAAAATTCTTATCAAGATGAATTGAATTTCTATGTCAGATCCATAGTTTTGGATAAGAAACTTTATCATGACCAATTTGACATGATTAGAATTGAAAGTTTAGACTGAATCTCTTCATGTGCTACTTCATTTTAACATTTAAAAAATTACCTTGATATCTTCATCATGTGCCTCATGTCAACTGGAGAATAACAATAATTTTCTTCATTAAATCTCAGGAAAAAATTAACTTCCTCCCCCCAAATCAGATGGTGTGAGACTGAGTGGAGCCCAGAACCCCTGAGGACAAATATCCAAATTAGATCCTTGAGCTGGCTGGTATCAATACAATGGGCCTGTTGTTAGAATTTAAGGACATCTGTGAAGAGAGGAACTGCCAGCCACTGCAGTATAGGGAGTCCAACTAAGACCAAGGGAAAACAAAACCACTTCCAAAGATCACAGGCTTTGACTTAGGAGAACCCGAAGAAAAACACATTGTGGTGTGAAAGTCTAGAATGGCTCTGGCTGCCTTCATTTAGGTGGTGTGGCTTGCGAGCTTCACTCAGCCCAAGCACCTCACTCAGCTTGCCAGTTACAAGTGTAGTCCTTCATGTTTGTAATAGACTTGGCTTTTCTGTGATGTGTTAACTACTCTTTAAGCAGCAAAGTAGGAAGGCAAAGTAAAGCGAGAACTCTGAGAATGAGAAATTCGCAGAAGCCAGCTTTTAAAGCACACTGCTATTCAAATCAAGCTTGAAAACGAAATCCATGTCACCTGTGCCTAACTGTTAATTTAATTCATTATATGAATATATTCCTACTGGTATGTTCTCAGAATGATTGTAGGAATTGCTAAAGAAATTTTAATAAAGTAAAATAGAGCTCCTACTCCCTTCACCAATGCCCCGGCATCAAACAGAGCCTTACTTCCTCTCCTGAGTGACGTCCTCATCCTCTTTTTCACATTGATGATTTGTACTTGACTTTACCTGTGAGGGAACAGAGGGTGTTCTCTAGAGTAATATTGTTCATGGTGACATTTTTTCAAGACCTTGAATATTGTCATTAGACAGAAAGGTGCCATGCATGGAGAGTTGCAAATTTTTCAAGAAAAAAAACTCTGTTTAGAAGGACTCCCTGCACACTGGGTGATAGCTGTTAAAGTAATTCTCTTTTGCTGTGGTACTCTACTAGGGAGCATCAAATTTGTACTGTCTTGTTTCTTTATGGCTTCGCTTCTCTTGTCTCTCTTTAATCTTCTAACTTACTTCTTTGTACATCACTTGCTGCTATTTTATCTCCTTTAATGGCATTGGTTAATGTTGAAAAAATTTACTGGGAAAAACAGTGGACAGTTTGCTATAACTTTCAGTATTTTCTCTAATTTCAAAGAAAGCAATTGGCGTGAAAACAGGTCTGTTACACATATTGATGCATTTCTACATCATTCCCTTATTAATTGTGTTATTTAGTTTTGTGTCAACTTAACACATCTGAATTCAGATGAGAAGAAAAAACTGTTGGGGACATACAGGTCCCTGCGCTCACAGATAAGCACCAAGGGAATAAGGGAACCAGGAATGTTAAACACAAAGGATGTTGCTTTAAAGGAAGGCATGCAAAATGTGTTATTCTCACAGAAGCATGGAAGTAAAGGTGGTTAACAGCCTGGTGACCTTTGTCCTCTGGATCTTTCCCCTGATTCATCTCATGATCTTGTCATTGTATGCGACCTATTTTTGTGGAAGGTGTCATTTATAGTCAATTTCTAGAGTCCATCTCTATGGAAAATATCACATGTACTTTACAAAGAGATTCAGTGTACTTCCTTCTTGAGCTTTATTACACATATAAGAGTAAGTTAATTATCACAAGAAAAAATCAACAACAAATTCTGATGTGCTTAAAAATATCTAAACTAAACTACACAGGATTAGACTCCTGAAGATTGAATCAGTATGATCTACTTAGTAATACTGAACCAAACTACCTACTTTCCTCTCATTCATTGGATCTTTCTTCTGCTAGTCTTGGTGGCCACGGACATCCCTATTGGAAACCTCAACTAAAGAAATACCCCCTCTAGACTGGCCTATAGTAAACTATGTCAGCTCTGTCTCGATTAAGAATTCAATTCAATGGTTCAGCTCACTGTAATTGGTGCCATTTCTCAGTAGGTGGTCCTGGGGTATGTAAATAAAACAATCAGAGAAAGCCAGGAGGAGAAGCGAAACAGTGAGTAACATTCCTTTATGGTCTCTACTTCCATTTTTGCCTTTGGGCCCATGCTGTGCGTTCCTGCCAGGACCTTGCTTCATGATGAACTGTTAATCAGAATCTTGCAAGCCAAATAAACCTTTTCCACATGAAGTTGCTTTTGGTCATGGTAATTATAACAGCAATGGAAAGCAAACGATGAAACCAAATAAACAGGGAGAATTGTCAATATTTACAAAAATGCAGTATTATATGTAAATATTGGTATATGAAATCTTTCTGCCTCTAAAAACATTTTCATATATTTATCAAAAATATTTAATTCCAAATGTATTGAGAACTCATTAATTTGTCATTTACTCTCTTACTTCCATCATCACAAAGATGCTTTCTTTTAAATTTTTAAATTGCATTTATCCCACTATCTATGTATTTATTTAAGTATGTGTACATGTGTGTCCTGCACAGTGTGTGTGTAGAGAGTGGAGAATGACTTAAAGGAATCAATTTTCTCCCTTCACCCTGTGGGTTCTAGGAATGATATTCAGGTTCTCAGTTTGTGTGCTAGGTATTCCTCACTGCCAAAGAGATTTTTTTTTAATATTTATTTTAATTCTTATTATTAATCTAGACATATAAAATTTAATTTTACATTTTCCACAGTATTAAATATGTGATCTTTTCTGTGTGCAAATATTGTGCAGTGTATTAATGTGTAAAATCTCAGATACTTTCATTTCTTGGTTTATGAATCAGAGTGTTGTTGAGGACCTGGGAACTGGGAAATAAAAGCATTCCTAAGAAATTAGAACAGAAAATATTGTATAATATTAAGTAAGTGACAGATTTCTGTTAAATGGGTAAAACATGATATGTAATTATGAGTGGAGTCTTGCTTGGGTCACCTTAAGTGAATTTTTTTCTTACTCCAAATGTTTGAGAACTTTAACTGAAATTATAATGTTATCTTTAACTGAAGAACATGTAGTTACTGTTGAAGTATTTCTGGTTTCCAGGGCAGTTAGTTATGTGTCCAAACATTAAAACACATGTGGTGTCATGGACTTATCTCTTAGCTCAATTCAATTCCTGATAGGTAGTGCATGTCGTGATCACTTATTTCTTGTGATAATGTACTTCTATTGGCTAAATTTCTCATATTGTCATGTAATTAGGAGACATAATTTCATTTGTAATTATATATTTCTTCTACATGGTATTCATTGATAAATTATACACATTTACTTGCAAACCAGTGGGCACACACTTAATGTTCTTAATTTTATGATAATGATCTTACAAAGGTGGTTGAAACTGCCTCTAGTAATGGAGCTTTTCCTGATTTTATGCTTCTCTGTTCTCTTTCTTTTCTTCCCATGTAACGGCGATACTTCCAATTTCTCTGTTCATCATGTATGTAATGATTTGTAAACGGGCTTTTTAACAAGGCCTATGTGCCAAAGACTAGGTCTGCAGCTTACTACACTAATGGAAAATGAGGGAAGCTCTAAGACGTGCCCACTACATAGGATGCCTCAGGTAATTGGAGCTGTGCCCTAAAAGGAGATGGCAGATATTATCACTTGTTTCTCCTTTTTGCTTTCACTCTTCAAAAGATGAACAACATTGTTTCCCCATGTGCTCATTTCTAAGAAGGGATGTGTTGTCACAAGCCCAAATCAGTGGAATCAACAAATATAGACTAAAACCTCTGCGTTCCTCTTTTTGAAGCTAATTGTAGACCATATTTTGGTGTCATAACTGGAACTTGTTGAATATAACCAACTGTATGAACTTCAATCTGCTTTCTTATGTCTACCAAACCTTTTATTTTTTCTTTTAAGGCCAATAAATATAACTACACATTTGCTATTTTACTCCTAAGGTATCTTATTTTGAGACTCCTTTAAATATACCTCCTAATTCGCATCTAAATGTGATTTTCTGTTATTTTTTTTTTTTTGCTTCACTGGGTTTCACTAGGGTGTAAAGTTTTATCATTTAAAAATCATCTAAAATGCTTAGAATCTAGATATAAAAGTTATACACCATTTTGCACCTATTTATGATAAGCATGATGTTTTGAAATATGCATACATTGACAAAGGAAATAAAGGAGATGCCAAATCCAACATTTTACATTCTGATAAGTGCAAGATCAAAATTGGAATTCTAGATATGAAGAGAAGGCATAGACCAATATTTGCTCTAGGCTATTTAGTGAACTTAAAGCAAGTTTTAACTATACTAGAGTTGAAGCAATGATTTTGCTGTCTGAATCTCAACATTTTCTGTGTCGAATGGCTGCAGATAATGACTCTGAAAATTGTGCAGGAAATAGTCATTTGTTTCCTGTAATCACATAACTTTGAAGTGCGCTGGTATGCCAAACACATGGGAAGTTGTTTTACATGCCCAGAAACTGCCATGCACATGGAATAATTTGCAAAACACATTTGGGAGTGTGATGTGGGTTTTTTAAAATAATCCATGTGCATTTATTTTAAAGTCAGTAGCTCTTGTGATACATAAATCAAGCCAACTTGCATTAAAATGTTTATTGAACTCATGGCAGAGTTCTTTTTGAATAACATACTTTTGAACAAGGCCAGCCTTTTCCTAAACATTCTTTGTCCACATGAAAACTGGTACCACATTAGTGTCCTGAGCATGGATGATACCTGCTGTATTTATTATTTAGGAAATATTGGGGAAAAAAGCTTTTAACTATTTATGAAGGATTCCAAAATCTATTACCTATAGTTAGACTCTAAACTCTCCTGTCTCCTCCTGAATTCATTCCCCTTATCTACTAGACTAAACTAATTCACTTAACATTGTCTCATTGTGTCTGCCTTTGAGGCACACTTTTCTGGAAGTCAGTGGCCCAGATATGAATTGACTGCTTCATACACACATGCATGGGAACACCTACGTACTAGAATTTCACTCCCCTTTTCATCATAAAGTTGAAAGTCAGGACCAAGCATGAGGATTTTATTATGTGATTCCAAGGTGTTTTAAGAACAGACCACATGAAAATTAGAGAGAAGGCACGTGAAGAAGAGAATACAGAGATTTTTTTACTTCGAAGAAAATGGTAAGCAATAAATAAATCACTCTCTAGCCATCACTTACAGTGTATTTATTACCTTTTGAAAGTACTAAAATATATGTGAAACGAACTGCTTCCCTACTGCAAGTACTCGAGAGAGCCCTTCTGCTCAAACAACTCCAATAATGTATATATGTCTATTATAGAAAAGTTCAAAATACCCTCTGTGCCCTCTTTATTCAATAATTGTATGCATATTAAATTCTAATAATTTTCTTCATATGGAAATTAATCTATTTTTATTTTGGTTTCTTTGAATCTTTGAAAGACTGACGTGGGCATCATCATTTTGCTTCACAGTCTGCTATTTTATTTAACAAAATCATAGTGAGGTTCACATATTTTAATAGAATTGAAAAAAACAATTTTCACTGTTGTTTATGTGTAATATTGCAACCCCCCTCATATAAACAAAGGAAACATAATGCTAACCCCTATCTTTGACAATACAGCCTTTTTTAATTTCCTCAGACTTGCATGTATATACATGAGCTGAGGCATTTTGTTAGTAAGATGAAGTGTATAAATTGTTAAAAAGTAAGAAAAAAAATCCCTTTACAATGGCTAAGACTTGAATCACACATATTTATCATTTTTTAAAACTTTATCTCTATTATCTCAATGTCATATGCAGAGCATTTGGAGCAGTCCTTTGAAGATTTGTAACAAGAATGTTAATGAATTGGTTATTTTACCTATTGCTGAGATAAAATTCATAACAAAAACAGTTTTACAAAAGAAATGTTTTCTCGCAGAGCTTGAGGGCGCAGTCTGTCGTGACAGTGGCTTAATGCAGCTGTTCACATCATCTCAGTGACTTAATGCAGCTGCTTGCATTGCATCTTTAGCCAGAAAGCAGAGAGGGATGAACACTCCTGCTCACCTCTCTCTTTTCCTTCTTTGTTTCCATTCAGGCCCTGAGACCATATCTTGCTGCCACTCATATCTAAGCTAGTTCTCTTTGCCTCGGTATTGTAACCGAGTCTACAGTCTCCCTCATGGAAGTGTACTAATGGTTGTCCGTTACCTGATTCTAGATTCTCTCAAGATGATAATATTAACTATCAAAGCTAAAAATGCTGCAGTATGATCCTCAATGATGAGGCATTTCTAAATATTCTCTTATTTGCATACTTTATCTTATCTCTCAGTATTCCCTGAAATGTTGTATTTTCTTTTCATTTTGAGTAAGTATTCATGGTAAATGGTGGTCAAGTATCTTTCTCATCTTGTTATTCATCAAATTGTGGTTGATGCTGTTTTATTTTTGTCTTTTCATCAAGCC
>LOEQ01003245.1:75698-97107 GCA_001685075.1 Bramus lutescens | reverse complement strand
GAGGGGGGAGGACCTTGGACTTCCCACAGGGCAGGGAACCCTGATTGCTCTTAGAATGGGAGAGGGAGGGGGAGGGGAGGGGGAAGGGGAGAGAAATGGGAGGATGGGAGGAGGTGGAAATTTTTAATAAAATAATAATAAATAAATAAATAAAGTTACAAAGAGGAAGAAGCTAATTCCTCCAAGATAATGACTAAAGCTGTAAAGTACAAGCAAGAATTGTTTAGATAGCATTGCCAACAAGTGGATATTCTAAAGAGGATATACTGAATTCTTAGAGACAAGGAAATTGCTATGAAGAAATTTGTGTAAGTACTCTCAAGAAAGTAACAATGCAGGGCAAATATTCTCTTTGATGTTTCCACAGTTGTTAGAAAGCATGATTCAACTGTGCTGGCCTAAAAAAGCTTATAGTTTTTATTCTGTAATGACCTGTATTTTTTTAATTTGCAAATAAAGAAGATGATGATAGTTTATATATAAGTCTAGTAGATTTATTGGCTATGTGACTATTCTAATCATAGATATGCATCTCTTAGCATTGCAAATATCATCTAAATGAAGAAAATAATTCAATCTTATTAGGTCAAGATATTAGAAATTGTTTCAAAATATAAATGTAATTTCTCCAATAAGAATAGCTAAGAGTAGAGGAAGTTAAAACATTGCTGAAAGCTATCATGTGTGGATACTAGAAAATAAGAGCACTAGCAATATAATTTGAATACTAAAATACTAAAATGATCTTTCTTCATGCTTTTAATAGAATTTTAGTATTCAAATTATATTGCTACTTCTGGAATTTGTATTCTGTGCTATTATTTTATAAGAGCATCATGTTATAATGTCTGGGAAAAAACCTACATTCAATAGCCTTTTGGTGGCATATAACACACACACACACACACACACACACACACACACACAAATCTACTGTATTTTCCAGAACAGCTACAGTCTGTATACTGTGTATACATGTAAAGATTGACAGAGTTCAGTGTTTCCAATGAATAGTAATGATTGCTTCTCAGTTAACATCATGCTTCTATTTGTTTAGTCAGTTGATTCAGTGAATGCTAAAGGGAACTTCTTGTCCAATGGTTCTCTATGTTGAAACCTAGATGAATTTTTTGCTGTGAACTAATTTAGTGAAGGTTGCCAATCATGAAAAGTTTGCATGTGTTAGTATGAGTGATTGGCTTTATAGCCTTTTTTTCCTAAAAACTAAAGAAATACCTACTAATTTTATATCAATAAAAAAACTGGATCTAAAATAAAAATCTCTTCTCAAAATGTGCCCAACTAATATAAAGACATACTTCTCAATTAAGAAAAAGTTCAGCCACGCAAATCCAGTAAAGCACGTATTCAGTTTGAAATGTATGTATACTGTGGGCAATGATCAAGGCAGGAAGGAACTTGGAGAAATAAAAGTGACCCTGGAGGCTCACCCCCAAAGAAGTTTTTAATCACACTTTAAAATTAAGTGTCTCAATTCAGGATTTAATTTACAGTTTAATATTTAATAACACAGTCATTTCATGTTAATTGAACAGCAATGGATCATTTAGCAACCTGTTTAATGAGGTGTAACAACTATTGCATATAAAACATACCGACATTATTATTACACTGCCATTAAACTTCAATAAATCTGTTTGACTAATTATTGGTATTTAAGTGCCATAAAATTGCTAACATAACTAGGTATACCTATTTATATTTAATAAAAGAGGAATTTTATTGTAGGAATGATTAAATTCCCAGGACCTCATTCCTATTCTTGTTTGGTGACTAAATCCTCTTTATAAGAGTTTTAAAATTCCAGCTACACTGGATGAATGAAAGGGCAAAATTCATCCCTTGGAAAAAAGAGGCCATTCTTGACATTGGTTTTGCACTATCACCTTTCTTTAAGGGCAAACCTCCTCTCTCAATGAGTTGCTATAACAAGAAGAGGAGTCTCTCTCCTATTATTCTGACTAGAGGATCATAAATCCCTACATCAGTTCTGCTCTTTCCCTTAAAGAACATTTGAGAATATCTGTGTAAGAAAATGTCTTATCCAAGAGGCACCAAAGAAGCATCATTTTTGTTGGGAATATTTTGTTCTAGCAAGATACAAGGTGCCTGTTGATGGAAATTGGCAAACACCGATACACTGTGGTTGTTCTATGTGTCAGTAACTGACCTTGTAATAGAACAGGTGTGACGATATGATTTTTAATTCTGAGTGGAACAGTAGTTAATGTTGATGCTGTACAGAAAAGAGGAACCTCAAATGTGTGTGACTGAAGGGAATGCAAGAAGTTTAACAAGCCTCTGTGAAGGGAACTGCATGTAGGAAAATCTCTACTCTCATTGACCTGAGATATTAGCTTTCATAATATCTCATTTTCAACAAGAATTAATTTTTTTTACATTTCCCTGCTCTTTTTTAATATTATATTTGAGATTGTTATATAGCTACAAAATTTCTTCTTTCCCTTTCCTCTCTTCAAACTTTTCTGACTCTCCTTCAAATTAATGGCTAATTTTTCCATTGATATCTATTATGCATGCATATGACTAACCATACGCTTATATATATATATTACTATCTATAACATTTTAGTCTATGCAATGTCATGTCTATGTATGTTTTCAGAGCTGACCATTTGGTACTTGTCAACCAATAGTGTGTTCTTCTTTGGGGAAGACCAACTCCTCCACTCCCAGTGTTCCCCAGTTTACAAATATGGTATCTGTTACATTTGAGTGCTGGGCATGAATGCAGTGCAGGCAAAATTTTCTGGAAAGCAGATGAATATGTTGCAGATGGTGGGAGGTTTAGGCAAATGTGAACATATACAAAAAATGTAATCAATTATAAACTAGGATTTTAATTATTTTTCTTTCTTAGACTAGTACTATAGTATTTTATAGCAATATATTTTTCAACATATATTTAAAAGTTATTTCTTTTTTACAACTGTTTTACTCACTGTTCAGCAGCCTACCATTTCTGCCTTGCCTAAGTGTTGGGTGACTTTTCCTCAGGTCATCTATACATTCCAGAAAGTCATGGAAAACAGATGAAAGAAATGATTCCAACCCAGTCCTGCATGCTAAAATAATCAGTTTATTGGTGCTATGTATAGGATTATGGGTGATTCAAATGCAGCTGAATCATAAAAAAAACTTCATCATATTATGAGGGATGGCTCATGAGAGTCGAATTGCTGGAATTATTTGTCGAATGTATGCACAGCTTTAGGACAAAATCCTCACTACACAGTAACTGTTGACTTGTTCACATTTTATGTAACCTTGCAGAAGGAACTTGTGCATCATGCTATATTCTGAGCCTTTTTTAAGTTTCTTGCGTCTCCTGAGATGCCTTTGTTTCCTGGATCTTTTGATTCATTGTCTGACTCTTGAGCAACAAATATGTGTTCATAATTTGAGATCTCAGTGTGGTCCTTATTGGACCCTGAAGTCCAATCACCAAGGAGCAGTAATCCCAAGAGACCACCCTCACACCACAGTTGATGTAAAAGCATGAGGATTTTAATTCTGTCATGACAAGGATCACTCAGCATTCAAGCAAGGACCCCAAATAGTTGGTACAGGCTACTTTTTAAAGCAAAAAGCCATAGAAACGAGGGGGGGACTCTAGAGGTTGTTTTACAATGATTGGGATTGGCTTATTCAAAGGGCTATTAATAATAATTGGTCTGAGCTAGGACTGGAGGGCAGTTGCCAGATCAGGTGAGGTAAGAAGAAACATTTGAGGGTTACTTTGATCCCTTCCCAGGGACTGATTCAAAACATCAGGATCTGAGTCAACAACTTAAGGGTTATCTTGCCCCAATTTCAATAACTGTGTTCTATCTGGAGAACATCCACAGAGACTCAGGGAGATGGAAAGTTTTCAGCATTTCAGTACGTGTGTGGGTAATTGTTAGATTCCTGGTTCGCAGGGGAGGGGGGGAAAGCACTAAGGCTGAGAGGCCTCAGAGTTATTTTAGAGCTCTACAGTCTTAAATGTAGAGGGGTACTTGAGGTGGGTTTTCTCTCTGTATGCTGTGAATAGCATCAGTTAATAAAAGACTGGCTTGGCTTGATAGGGTAGAACAGAGCTAGGTGGGAAAAACAAAACTGAATGCTGGAAGAAGGAAGGCAGAGTTAAGGCAGAAGCCATGGAGCCACTGTCAGAGACAGACACATTGAAATCTTGCTGGTAGGCCACGAGTCTCATAGTTAAATATAAAGTAAAAGAGATGGGTTAGTCATAGATGTAAAAGCTAGCTAGCAATATGCTTAAGTAATTGGCCCAGCAGTGACTTAATTAATACAGTTTCTAGGTGTTTATTTTGGCAGTCCGGGCAGTCAGGAAATGAACAAGCAGCCACCATACTACAGGCACTAGGTAAAATAAAATTATTTTCATCATGTTGGAGAGGCTCATAAATAACAGAGGAAGGAAGATTATTCTAGTGTAATTTTAATTCTGATTGTATGTTATGGAAAATATATGGATTGGATATTTGACAAAGTACCATCTGTGTAGCACAAATTCTAATTGGTCTTAATAATAAAATCTTCAGGGGGCAGATATTAGGGGATAAAAGCTGAAGGATCAGAGAAGCGGAACAGCAAACCATTAGTTCTTACCTTTACAAAATCTTTAGACCAAATGGCATATCCTATCTCTATAAGTCATCAGACTGAATGCCTTCTCTTTGAATCCTCAGACTGAATTGTGAGCTTCAGTCTCTTCCTGCCTTTTTTTCTTCTCTCTGCCCACTTTCTTTCTGCTAGTGCTGGGATTAAAGGTGTGTGACTCCTAATTACTGGAAAAAAAAAGTGTGAGCCACCACCACTTAGCTCTGTTTCTCTTTTAAACTGATTCAAACTCATGTAGCCCAGAATGACCTTGAGCTAACAGAGATCCATCTGCCTCTGTCTCCAGAGTACTGGGAGTGTGCCACCATTACATGGTCTCTATGGCTAGCTAATGTGGCTAGTTCTGTACTCTGAACTTCAGGTAAATTTTATTTGTTAAAGAACAAACAAAATATCATCACAATCTGTAAATCCAGCAATTGGAAATTGGAGGCTAAATTATCATTAGTTCACAGTCATCTCCTGATATAATGAGTTTAAGGTCAGGCAGGGAATCTTTGCAGCATGGGAGTCTGGATTATGGCATCAGGAACATAGGTTGTGTAAGGAGGCATGAGTAAACTGGGCACTCAAGGAAAGTGGGAAAGTTTTAAAGAGATTTTGTTTGGAAATATGTCATAACATAATACAAAAACAGAAAATTTTATAAATATATAAGAAGTCCACACTCTCAGTCTAGAGAGGTATCACAGTAAGTGAAGTACTTGATGAATATTCATGAGAAATTGACTTTGGAATAGCATGCATAAAGTATGGCATTGAGTGTCTGAAATCCCTGTACTCCTATTATACAATTAAAAAAGGAGGTTCAAGGAGAGCTATTCTGTAGTATGGATCAAGAAACAAAAAGAGACCCTGTCTTAAACAAGCTGGAATGTGAGGGACAACATCTCATATTGTTCTCTGACCATAACAGGCATTATTGTGTCTAGCCTACTCTCATGCTTAGGACCATAAAAACACATCACACACTTGCAAATATTAAAAATAGAACAAAATGTCTGTATCCTTATTTGTTAGATACAATGATCTCATTATTAAATGTCCTCTGACTGAATGAAAGAAGTTTACAATGGTAGTGGAAAAGAAGTCGTTGAACTTTTAAGTCAATACAAGTCTTTTCAAACATTACCTGCCACCCATATTCATTTTTTATTAATGTATGAGTTGATATTCATAAGACCCAGGAATACTCTTTATCTGTGTCTAATTAATTTATGCAAACAGGACAACATATGTATTACTTCACAATTGCCTTTGAAAATTCCTTATCATAATATGCCCTTGTCGTTTTTTACACTTTATTATATAATTTTTGCCCTCACTCAAAGACAAAATTTTCCCCACATCTCTGAAGAACTCATCTTATAAAGATGCCTAAAAGGCAGGCGTTGTGGTTGTGTTAAGTTCAAGGTTTACACTAAACCTAGGTAAAAAAGAGAATTCAAATAATAACTTTCAGGAGTTATAGAATGGAGATAGGAAAACAGTCTCTCTATAACATGAATGAATGCTGATGAAGGACATTTAAAGGGAATTAGAAACATAGAAATTATTATGTGGGCGTACACAATGAGAAGACAGATGTTCACCCATGCAATATTCATATTTAATAATTATTGATATTCAAATTTTCAATGATCATTTATCATAAATCTAATATTCATGTTTTATTCTTGGTACCAAAAGCATGTATTAATGTTAGGAGCATAGGTTCTGGGGGAACACAGGGCAGGATGCTTGCCTAGCATGCCTGAGGCCTTAGTTTCAGATTAATACTGTAGCAAATGAATGAATAAATAAAGAGATATGTATATGAGCTTTCATGTTTCAAGTTTCCTGAAAGTTGTTTGGAAACCTAAGTCATCCTGCTCAGACACATCAGTGTTAAAAATTCTTAGAAGATGGAAGGGATTGAACTGAAAGGAAAGTTTTAAGGAGGGAGATGCCATTAGAACCACAGTAATGCCAGTAATGTAATGCCAGTAATGTTTTTATATACTCAAATACACAAGCATACATACACAGCCACTGGAAGAAAAGAGAAAAGTCAAAAGAGGACAAAGACTTGTAAATTTCCTCCATGTACAATAGAATGTTTATATTCTCTATTGAAGAAAATATCTACGTGTAATAAAATACTTAACAGATTGAAATAATTTTGATTATGATTATTTGATAAAATGTACTGGATTCTGATGTGTCTTCCCTTATTTTCTGAAACATTGTCCAGTGTTTCTAATCCAATGACTTAGGAAAGCCTCTACTAACAACAATGACAGACATGTGGGTTTTTCTTTCAAGTGTAAGCATATCAAGATTCCTATCATATGTGGTGTGAACTGTTGCTTCCCAAAGGAGGAGGAGACAGACATTATATCAGAGAGGAGGAAGAGACATTGCTTTAAAGAGAACTCATGAAAAAAATTAAATAACATTCTTCCTGATGCAGTAAGTATTCACTTTGAAGATTCACTTTGCTCTAAGCATTTTTAAATGGCAGGTACATTTACAAAGGGAAAGGCAAAAAACAAAAGCTGAGCTCAAAAAGATTTATACTTCCATATTCTAGAAAACCAAAGAGATGAATGAAGTTGTAGGGGGTAGCAGATGGGAGTTAAATTCTTGAGGAAAATTTGCAAGGGAATCTGTTAAAAGCGTGGTAGATTTGAGTGCTCACTAATTACATAAAACTTTGTACAACTTTGAAATCATTCTGTGCTACCTAACTAATACTGAATGGGCAGAATATAATACAAGTCAAATAAAAGAATTTTCTTCTGAGTAATTACAAGTGTTGAAGCTTTTGTTCCATGAACAGTATGAAGTTATCCAGTGTTCATATGCCTGTGGGTGGTAGACAAATATAGTTTGGTACATAACTTTGGGCTGAGATTGGAGGGAGACTATATTCTAGAGAGCAAAAGAACCAATATACTAATTCTCTTTAGGATCTGAGCAAAGGTTGTCACATACCTACCTGCACTGATCACACAAGATTTCCAAGATCAACATTAGGTTTAGAACCACGGGTTATCAGAAGAATCTCTGGTTTTTGAAGGCATAAGTCACAAAACAGTCCCACAGCTGTTTGGAATTATTATTAATAAAAGGGTTATTTATTTGAAGGGAAAAACTTACAGATCACCATCCTAGACAACAGTCCTCTGCGCAACAAGGAAAGGAGTCTAGTAGCCGGAAGTGGAGCCTGAAGCAAGAGAGCAAGCACATGACTACCACTGCTTTCTGAAGCAAAAGAGACCACGCCAAAGAGGGCTGGTATTATAAAGGCTATTGGCTCAAGGAGTGGAAGGAGCTCCCGCAGCACCTCCCCATTTTGTTTAAGTAAGAAAGTTCCAAACCCAATACAAAACAATATACACCAGGAACAACAATCAAGTATAAGATTAGAATTGCAGTCAGCATAAGCAATACTAAGCAAGGAACATATGCAAAATGTTTTAATTAACGTTCTCTTCTATGGAGTCTAAGACTTATATGGGAAATGGCTTGGCTAGATCATAAGAGGATGGCAATTATGACTATCTAATCTTCAACCCTATTGAAGTCCTGAGAAAGGAGATAATATTACTTGAGCAGGCAGGAAGTACAATCAAGTAGCTTCCAAAGCTAGCAATATATGACAGAGACAACTGGCTACCTGGGCAATCACCCAAAGTCTCATTNGGAGATAATATTACTTGAGCAGGCAGGAAGTACAATCAAGTAGCTTCCAAAGCTAGCAATATATGACAGAGACAACTGGCTACCTGGGCAATCACCCAAAGTCTCATTTGCAACGTTGAAGCAACCAATTTTGGCTAAAGCCTAGAATAACTCACAGACCATTTTCAAAGTCAAGAAACCCCAGGTTTCTTCCACATTTGCACTCCTGCTTTGGTTTTCATCAATGGTTTGTGACTTTGGAATAGATATATCAAATTAACCCTTTCTTCTCCATGTTGCTTTTTGTCATAGTGTTTCAATGGTAACTCTAAATAGGATATATGAAAAGTTCTGTCTACCACCAAGAGAGGACACTATGACACACATTCTAGTTTGATTTTTGTTGCTCTGATAAAATGCCCAGACAAAAAACAATGGGGAAGAGAACAGTTTATTTAGCACATGATTTCATGTTAGATTCCTTCTTACAGGGATGTCAAGGCATAAATTTAAAGTAATCATCCAGATTAAGAAGAGAGAGAAAAAATATTCACTGATTCTTGTTTGCCTATTTTTTTTATTCTGCTATCTTTCTTCGTGTAGAAACCACTTTTAGACTAGGCTAGAAAATGGTCCTGCCACTCGTGAGCTGCAGGTTCAATTAATAATTAAGACAACCTCACAAATACATATCAAACAGATTTTTGATATGAACAATCCTAACTTTGAAATTCCCTTGTCAACTAATAGGAAGTTGTGTTTGAAACTTGAAACTAATTATTACAATAAATATTAACCACTACAAGTGTCTTAATCTTATTGTGCGAGTAGCAAAAAAAAAATATCAAAGTCTAATTAAGGAATGTAGGGGAGGATTGTATGAACCATAGAGGTCAAAAACGTCAGGAGAACATGGCCTACAAAATCAACTATTGGGTATGATGGAAGCTCACAGAACCTGATCCTGTTACCAGGGAACAGATATGGTTATGCTTAATGCCCTTGTACAGATGTGTGGTTGTTTATCTTTGTGTGTGTGTGTGTGTGTGTGTGTGTGTGTGTGTGATTGCTAACACTGAGAGTGGGGGTGTCTCTGACTCTTTTGCCTCCTCATGAGACATTTTTACTTTGCATTGTCTAGCCTTGTTATTAAGAATTATGTGTCGTCTTAGTGTGTCTTGTTATGCCCTGCTCTGCTGACATCACTGAGAAATCTGCTCTTTTTTGAAGGGTAATATTGAAACAGTGTCTTCAGGAGAAAGGGGTGGGGGCAGGGACTGGGAAAAGTGGAGTAAAGAGCGGCTGTGGTCTAGATATATTATAAGAAGAGAAAAAATTAAATAATTAGATAAAGTTTAAAAGCAAAAGAATAGTAGACACTTATGGGGTTCATTATTCTGACAACACGGCAATCCACTGTGAGGATGCCACTGTCTGCTGTGTCATAACTTAATTGAAAGTATTACTTGTAGAAGAGATTGCTAGCAGGCAACAACAAGTAAAAGATCAAGGAGTCAAACTTCCTGCCATGACAAAGTCACTTCTTTAATAACCAAGTCCTGAGATCACCCTTAGACTGTGACCTAAACACTTTTCCCATTTTCTTTTTCTTATATTTCTTTCTTTCTTTCTTTCTTTCTTTCTTTCTTTCTTTCTTTTTTTGTTTTTTTTTGAGACAGAGTTTTTCTGTGTAGCCCTTGCTGTCTTGGAACTTACTCTTGTAGACCAGGCTGGTTCTAACTCACAGAGATCTGCTTCCGTCTGTTTCCCATGTACTGAGATAGAAGACATACACCTCTATTGCCTGGTTTGATCTAAACACTTTTAAAGATGTCTCTTCTCCAAGCACTCATAATAGCTATCAAATTAATTAGTTTTGGAGGAACTATTCTATCCAACCAAGAAAATATTCCTGTACAAATTTAGAGTATAACTTGTAGTGGATGCATGTAGTTTACATAACAGATTCAAGTTTTAAAAAATCTTCAATTGTTAAGTAAGTAGCCTTCTGTAACAAAAAGTATGCAATACTGACTGTTGAATTTATAAATTTATGAAACTTTCATAAAGTACAACACTTATCAACAATGAAATTTAATGAAGCAGAGCTACATGAATCAGTGTCTGAAATTAAGGAACAATATGAACATATAGCCAGTAGTCTTAGAATGATAACTCACAGAGTGTAGGAATGCTTATGAAAATTCTAAGGAATCATGCCAGGCAATGTTGTTGTGTATCAAAGACTAGAGCATAGATAATAAAGAACAATGACAAAGAAGGATAGTTACGAGTCTTTAGAGTAAGCTGGCAATATATTTAGGAAATGACTCAGAGGGTTGCAACTGTACTTATAAAATTTTACTTTCCCCAGAAACATTATAACATACACAAAGCAAATATAGCATCTAACTAAGGGATATTATCCTAAGCTGATGATGTATTATTACTGTTAGTAATCATAGTATTAGAATTTCTACAATCTGAAATAATTTGTAAATAAAACAATGGCAAATGAATCAATAGATACTAAGAAATGGAAAAAAAATGGCACTCCTGAACTTCAGCATAAAATTCCCTTGCATAATTAGAGCAAAGATTAGTACAGCCTGCATTTTAACCTCTACTTTAGCTAGCTGGGCCACAATGTCGTCATTGTCCTCTGTCCCACACATATCTGAACTTTCACATTTCTTTTAGCAAGTTATTGCTCAATAGACATTCCCAATAAAACCCTGAGAACTGGCTGCACACACACACACACACACACACATACAAAGAGAGAGAGAGAGAGAGAGAGAGAGAGAGAGAGAGAGATGCTATCAATCTTCGTGACCCATTTTCCACTTCTTGTGAAAGTTTCTGTGTTTGTATTTTCCTCTTGGAGCCTTTATAGCTTTTTTCCCTGTTACATTATTAAATATAGTGTTTTATTACCTCATTAATATTTAAATCTTTGTTTTTATTTTGACAGGTTGTTTACAAATTGAACATAAAACTTGGTCTAAGTGCTTAAGCTCCTTTTATTTACTTCTTTCTTTCTTTTTTCCTTAATTATTTATTTATTTACTAATTAAAACTCACCATATGTCAGTTTTGTATAAGAAAATTTCTATTATTATTTTAGAAGCCTATTTTAAATATTCTGTATAATCCTGCTGGCAATAATACAAAAGTTAGTGAAAATTTTGAGGCTGTTTGATGTTATTTATGGGGAACAAATATTAGAATATATATACTCAATATATGTATAATTAGAATAATTGTTAATTAATATTACATGTATATTACAAAAAGACATATCAATATGATATTATTAAAATACCAGATAATTACAATATATGTAATATAACATATAAGCAATATGTATGTATATGTACACATATATAGTGAGCAATTTCACGTGTTGACTTGATTGGAATAAATAGTGCACAGACTTTGGATTAAACAGTTTCTCTCAGCATGAGGGCCTGAGTTATGATCTCAATCATCTATCACTCATGTAGGAGCTAAGCATAAGTATATGCACCTTTGTTCAGTCAATGTTTAAGCAGTAATGTTGGTGAGACTTTATGGACATATTTTCTGACATTCCAAGGGAACACAATCTCATGATAAATCCCTGATCCCTTGATTCTTATGGTCCCTTTCTTCTTCCTCTTTGACAGTAATACTTGAGTCTTAGGTATGGGAGTAGCATTGACAATATATCTTTTGGGTCTGAACTTCACATTTATGTATTCTGACTGGTTGTAGTTTTTATTAAGACACACAATTAACAACAGCAATTAATGAGAAAAAAGATTCCAGGCATTTTAAAGAGAGCAAATAGTGTTTGGATGGAGAAAAAGAAGGTGGGAATTAAATAACTGTCTTAAAAATCTCAAAAACCACTAGGTGGTGGTTGCACACTTTTTTAATCCCAGCACTTGAGAGGCAGAGGCAGGCAAATCTCTGTGATTTCAAGGCCAACCTGGTCTACCTGTTCTAGTTCCAGGAAAGGTTCCAAAACTACAGAGAAGTCATGTCTCAGAAAAGCAAAAAATAAATAAAAAATAAAAATAAAATCTCAAAATAAATACTCAAAAATTTCGTAAATTCAAACAACATTAATATTTTAAAACATAAGGAATTTATATTTTTTATGTTTTGTTCAGCAGACTTTTAAGGAAACAAAAAGATTTATAACAACCGGCATCATGATTCTTATGACAACTGAGATCATTAAGGTTGTGCATACCCTGTCTGGAAATGTGTTGGAACTGCCTATTTAGTGGCCCCTTTGTTTCTTATAATTCATGGTTTGAAGTGTCTGATTTGGACTGTGCTTCAGAGTATTGTAAGTTAAGAAAAGTTGGAAGTAAATGTCTGGGATTCTTCAGTCTCCCATCTGTAGCCCAGACCAGTGCAACATCTGTTCTTCAGACCCAGCACAGTTAACCTGCTCTGCTTTAGCTGCTGTGACAGTACAGTATACACATGGAGAGTCCTGAATGTATCAGCATTTATTAATTACTCAATCAACAAACTCTGTAAATGGTGATCATAATTATCCCAGAAAATGACTGAAATGAAAAGACAGTGAGATCTCCGGGCAATGGGGTCTACTGTCTGATCTATTTATCTGAAGTGACTTGACAATATGATATTCTTTGTCTCTATCTTGATTTTTAATTAACATCCGATTGGAAAGACTTTGCTGAAAATGAATCTATAATAAAGGTATTTGCATTTTTCTCCTTAGAACTATTCCTCTGCTGATGCTGGAACTGATGAATAGGATGTATGGACTTCAGGGAAAAAACAATAGCTTTTGTCTAAGCTCTCACTGTGGAACATTAGTATTAGTACCATGTGAATCATTGTCTTTTTCTTTTAAACACTCAATAGTCAACCAAGTATTTTAGAAACTGGAAAATTTAGGAAATCCAGAGAATTATAAAAATCAAGTTTATAGCATGTTGCTACTTGTTAAAATGGGCCTCTATGCAATTACTTGTGTGCTCTATCTGAACTTGTCTCTGAAAAAAATACAGTTTTCAAAGAACTGGATTGACACTCGATTATTGACAGATACAAGGTAATATATGATCGTGCTAGGTACACGTACATTCAGCTGCATATTGCATAATTATAAAGGCTATTTGAATGAAACAAAGTCTCTCTTAGAAAATAAACAATGTGCATGGGAATTTACCAAATATATCCTTTTGACAAGTATGCTAAAGAAAAAAAATCAAAGTTGTACATTCAACTGTTGTGGTCTTTCATGGCTACTAAATGTCTAGGCTGTTGTGGAACTAGCATCAAGGTGATAAATAGTAACTATCTGGCAATATTTCTCTTAGTTAACAAAATTCAGAAGTAACTCTTGCATGAATAAGTAGTTGCTGGATAATTAGAAGCTTTTGCTTCTTTTCCAGTATTCTGTACAATTTCCATTTTAGCTTACTTTTGCAAGGTTATTTCTTTTATGACTGCATAGCGACGCTCAGTAACTCACTCCCAAATTTTGTTGATTTCATCTAGAAATACTTGTTAATTTCTGCACATAGATCTTCATTTTTCTCAAGAAGTTTCCTAAACTGTATTTCATATATCTGATATTTTATTAGACTTTAATGTTATTTTGACATCCAAGTGTGAATTAATATTGTATATGATATCTGATTTTGTATATTCACTTTAGAATTTACAATCATGCTTAATTTACTTAATAATTTTTTTAAAACTTCTGGTGATAGCTTTCAGTTATCAAATTTTTAGATATGAGAAGCTAATTCTTCATTATTTGTTTGGGTTTTTTGAGTAAATGAAGATGTTGTTGAATATTATATTAACAGGTGTTTAACTTCATCATATTCTTAAATATTGCTGTTCTTCAATCTAGATATATGCTATGTCCAATCAGTTGGATATTTTTAAGTCTTTTTTCCCTTTAAAATAAAATGTAGTTTAGGACAGAAAATATCAAGAAGCATTTTGATTACTAAGGTGAAGACAATAAAATCCTTATTGATAATATCCTTTAGATTCTGAGGTCTTCAAACCTCGACTGCCTAGAGTAAAGTCTTCTACTGATAGCTCTGGAATTTGTTGCACCTGCTTCTGAGTGGTTCTTTCCCCAGTGACCGACAGCTCAGCTTCATGACTGGACTATCAATACTCAATCAAAACCTCAGGAATCTTCTAAGACTGCGTACTTCTCCTTCTCCTTTGATTTGATACCTCCCATTCTTTGATCTTTGCCTTTTCCACTTAGTTAATTTTTAGGTTTGTACTCTGCGTTTTGACACAGAATATAAATTATAAATACCAAGCTGACGGAATGAGATGATTTTCCTTTCTCCTAGATGTCATAATCACTCACCTCTTAATTCTCAATCTCCGAAAGCTATTCTCTATATACTTAATTCAATTTAAATATTCCAGTGTATTTTGGCATTTATTATTATGGCTCAATAGAACAGTCTACTTAATTGTGCTTTTAGCTATCTTTCCTAAATGATGTGCTATCAATTTACTTTATTACCCATTTTAAAACTTTCATACCTTAAAAAGATTAACAGGAATATTTACAAAGAAAGTTCATGATTCATTTTTATTATATCTTATATTTGAGAAGTAAGTGCTGCCTCTTTGTAACATCTCCATATAGGACAATGGAGCAGGAAGAAGAGAGCACTAAATTACTTAGTGATAAAGGGGTCAAGAACTAAAAGCAGAGAAGCCTGGTTGAAAAGCTGGAACAACAACAAAGAGAAAAGATGCAGCAAATGTATTTAAAAAGAAGTTTTAAAGATTGCATAAGAGAATTAGTAGGCATACTTGACCTATGTGGTGAACACTGGTACTTTAAACACTAAAATAAATCCAATAACTAAAATTTATGAAACATATCCTGTTTCAAAAAGTTTCAAGGGATTGAAGAGCTAGATTGTTTGGCACAGTGTTTACAGTGCATACAAGAGGAACCTGATTTGATCCCCAGCATTCAAGAAAAATCCTGATGTGTTGAATATGTCTACGATCCAGCTGAAGTTGCTGAACTGATGAGTCCCAGATTAAAAGTAGGACTCTATACAAAGACAGAAGGATGTAATTTTTTTAGGGGTTTACAAGGGCAAAGGGCAGACATAAGGGGACACAGAGATAAGTAGGATCAAAATGCTTGATGTGAAATTTAACAAAAATCACTAAAAGTAAATATATATATATATATGAAAAAGAAACCAAAGCTACAACAACAAAGTGTAGAATGACAGAAATACACACTTAAAATTGTTCTATGGCTTCAATATGCATGCTTGTACATGCATAAATATATACACAAGCATAAATATCACACACAGAGAGATAAACAAACACAAATATCATGATGACATATAACCTAGGAAACTTCCATGAGTAAATGAAAACAAATGCATGCCATTTTTTGGTTTCTCCTACCCACCCTCATATGCAGTCTGAATATCTATCTGCCAATATAAGTGCTGCCTAAGGCAAAATGAACAAGATTATGTAAGAACATTAGGGCATTTTTAATTAATAATTGCATTGCAAAAATGAAGGGGAGCATTTAAGAAGGAAAGCCAGTTCATATCCTAATGTACTATCTGCTGTTGCTCTATGGAGTCTATGGACATTTTCATTGTTGACTTTTGCTATTGCTGAGAGGTTTTGTAAATCTTTGTTTCTTTCTTCCACCTATAATGAATTTCAACTCCAGATTTTCACCATGCTTTACTTACTTACTGGAAAAGAGTCAAAACTATGATTAAACAATTTCAAACTGTGGAGAAAACACAATACTTTGGAAAGCTATTTTGTACAATCTGAAATTTTTCAGGCCTCATATTTATGTTTCTATAGTTATCCATTTAATGCAGAAAATAGTGAAAGAAACATATTTATATGATTTTCATAAAATAAGTGATTAGCATTTTTAGCTTAGTGTCTACTCCAGGAAATAGAACATTTAGTAAAGACCCTCAGGTAGAGAAGTGTATTTGAGTTCAGTTAGTGGGGAACTTCACAAAGTTACACATCTTCCAATATCATAGTTGCTTTGTTCTTCATACAATCCAACCATCTACACTCTTTAGAAGTAAAAGTACATGAGGTGTCTTTATACTTCCTTTTCTAAGAACAAGTGAATGCATTGATTATTAGAAACTCTAAGGGTTTTTTTTTTCTGGAATGTACTGTTTTCTTCAGTGACTGCTCCCAATATCTGAATCATGTTCACATGCAATATGATTACTAACCAGCATGTGAATTCAAGGTCACAGAGTTCCTCTTCCATTAGATGTAGATCCACCATCTTCGAGTCTCCTAAGTTCCCAACTGCCAGGAGTTTACAAAGATTTTAGTGGAACATTATGACCACTCATTTCTTTTAACATTTTTCTGATGAACTTCTCTTCTTCAGAAGAATCAGATTAAGAAACAGGCCAGAACTTGAAAACAACTGAGATGACACAATTCCTACAGGAGGATCATTTTCTCACATAGCAGGAAATTTCCTAGAAATCTGTATTGAGTGAACGATATGAGATTTGAAGAGTCTTTATTCTGATTAGGCACAGCTTCCATTCAAGACAGATATCTTGCTAAGAGTGTGCCTAGAGCAGAAGGGACTTTTCTGTGAGTGAAAATCTAACTTCCTAATCATTTCCAATGTGCATGTAGAGTTGGCAAGATGGAAGGTAACTTAATTAGCTACAACTGAACTATCTGGATTCTCTGAATCACATGAGGTATGACCTTTTAGTTTACAGCATTCCACTGGCCTTTTCAACCGCTGAAGCTTACATATAATGTGATCTTTAGCAGCGTCAAAGGCAGGTACTCTCAGAGGAATGATAATAGGGGTAGCAGGTACTTCATCATTCATGATAAGAGCCCTGTTACAAATTACACATGTAAAGACCTTGGTATAAGAATCTAAATGATCAAAACAGGCATACCTTATAATTTATGCAAATCACAGTATATGCTCTAAAATGTGATAAATAACTGTCTCTGAAACAAGGATGATTATTTTCTGCCCTTGAAGAAAAAGCACCTAATTATTAAATGGTGGGTGTTCAATGGACTTTAACCCTGAGATGACTTATTTTGAATTATATGTTACAGAATCTTTGTGTGTTTTAACCACAAACTCCAGATGAGGATGAATGAAAATAAGCAGAATTGAATCACTTCATATATTTTAGTGTATTTCTTCTAAATTTGCCTATAATATCTTTGATACACTTCAACAAATGTCTGTACTTTATGTACTAGATTATTGGACCCGTGTTGGTTGATAAAATTTCAAGTATTTTCGAAGTACAGAAGAAAGATCCCATATATTCCTACATTAACATTGAGGAAAAAAAGAGTTAATGTTAAATGCATAGTAATTATAATGCACAGTGCAAGGAAAATACAACAAAATCATAAAATAAAAGATATCTGGGGAATTTAAAGTCTAAAAAGACAGATCTAAGGAGATTGATTACTTCATAGTGCTTGCCATGGTATCATCGGATGACTAAATTTGATAGCCCATAGTCCATTTAAACATCAAGTTGGAGGTAGGGCTAAATAGACGTTTCAGACAGAGGTTAAGAGCACTTGTTTATCTTGTAGGAGAACCATGCTCATCTCTCAGGACATACATTGTAATTAGCGATCATCCATAACTCCCATTCTGTGAGATCCAATACTGTCCTTTGACTTTGGTGATCACACAACATACACACTGTGCTTGAACATCTATGCATATAAAATGCCCATACAAATAAAATAGAAAAACAAAATTTAAATGAACAAATTGAGCACCACGATGTGTGTGTAAAATGCTAATATTTGGGAAGGCAGAAATAGAAGAATTCCTAGACTGTACTAGCCAATTTTACTAGCTCGATTAGTGAGATCCAAGCTAAAAGAGAAACCACCATAACAAAAGCAAGATAAAAAGCATCTATGAAATGATATTCAAAGTTGACCTCTAGTATTCACATGGACATTAATCTACATGTACCGGCACAAAAATGTGCTACACATTTATGCATACAAAACAATGGAAATTGTAAAATAAATTTAAAACATAACATTTAAGATTCTTAATGTCTATAAATATACATTACTTTAAAAATAAAGTAGTAACCATGAAAAATGAATCTTCAGGATCTATGCTACACAGCTTCCTAGGTACTTGGGCTGAAGTTCATTTACAGGAAGATAAAGCCATTTTAAATTCACTTCTACATTAAAACTGGTCTCATCTTACCTAATTTGGCTTCAAAATTGCCTGAGTTATTAAAACATATTTTGAATCCTTAGAAAATCCAAAATATATTTATTCCCTCTAGTACTTTTGCTTATATTTTCCCAAATATACCTAAAAAAAAGAAAGAAAGAAATACTGGGCCTTCTAGGGTTTATTTATTTATTTATTTATTTATTTATTTATTTATTTATTTATTTAATTGAAGTCACTAGAATCCTGTTTTGTAAAATGTTTAAATTTCAAGAAACCTTTCTAAAACTTCTATAAATAAACATCTTTTTCTTACAGTTTGTTTGACGTATAGTAAAGTCACATGATCTTGACCATAAAACATTCTCATTTAGTGGGAAAATTCAACCAAAAGTGTAAATTCAGTAACTTTTACACTTGCCAAATATTTCTTCAGTATTCAAAATAGCAGTGTCTGTGAAAAGGGGACTGCAGGGATTCCTGCTCAATCTGCCAGCATAATGGAATGACTATTAGCATTGCTCAGAGCGATACAAGACAATCAACTCTCACACATGCCATATTCCAAATTAATACAATGCAGAAAAAAAGGGAATCTTTTCAAGCAGGGGTGGTTGCCACTCCCTGCCAGCATGCTTATCATTGACTATTTATACTCAGAACACTTGTCTCTTTACAGATATTTGCTGAGAATGTAGATTACTATAGTAAAGAGCTTGCTTAACACATGAAAAGTCCTGAGCTTTATCCCAAATGTAAATGAATTTTGTGTATATGTTTTCTGTGCTTTTGTAGCCAGATTCCTTGTTTTAATCCTAAAGATGAAATTACATTAGGATAGAATATTCAACTGTCTCAAATAAAAGAGGTAAAGTACTCACTCCTGGTGAGTATAGTAAAAAGATCCCAAAGATTGTAATAATGTTTAATTCTACCAGGTGATCTTGGCCAAGTAAATTCATCTTTATTTAGTCTCTTCATGTGTGTCTGCATTGTTCTTAGTGCAAAATGGTTTTACAACCGTCAAAATGAAGGAGGAGTGGATCTGGGGGAGAGAGGAAATAGGGAGAGGGACTAGGAGGAGAGGAGGGAGGGGAAATAGCAGTTGGAATGTAATGTATGAGCATCAGGCCCAGGGATCTGTACACTGGGCAATAAATAGTCCACCAACTGAATGATATCACAAGTCTATAAAGTAGCTTATTATTTTATCTGATAAGCCTCAACATTTGTTTGATGGGATAGCAAAATCTTCAACTGTAAAATGAATTGTTTTTCCTGGCTTGTTATGGTTCACAAACTTCTATCGAAAGCACCAAGGAAGAATACTGATTCTACTTCAGAAGAAAATGGAAGTTGGAAAAACAGATTTTAATCCCTCTATTTCCATGTGATTAAGAACATTCTATTGTCCTTTTGAAATTCTGTTATATTTTCCCCAATCTAGATTTATTTATAGGACCACCCTTTTTCAAAGCTAATAACAAGTTCACATGCCACTGAAATCAAATGTCTGGAATGATCCTTTCTACTTTAGAGCCGTTAGTGCAGGCTTTTGTCTTCAACCCAAATGTCTTCTTTTGAAATGACATCAGAGTTTGCAACTCTGTTGCTCTCATTAATCCAGCATAGGTTTTTTTTATGTTCTCTGTCGTTCAGCAATAGAACCAAGAGTAAAAAATCTCAACTAAGCCCTACACTGAAACACTTTTTATTCTGCTTTCAAATAGAGAGAAAACCAAATGTTTGTCCTTTTAAATTATTCAAATCTATTTTGAAATTTCTGTGGCCTCTTTTAAGTAGGACTAAATCTACTAACAGATAGGTTTCCTTTATATTTAACTCCATTGAACTGTGCTACATCTCCACTGGAATTCCCAGGATTCAAGCAAAAAATTTTGATTTAAAAGGCAAATAATTACATAAATATTCCATAATCTATTTTTATTGCTTTTAATATTGAAAGTTAAAGTTTGAGACATAAAAGTATGTGTCTTGGTTCATAAGTGAACTTAAATTCTTTTCATGAAATCTTAAGAAAGCACTTAGTGTATACTTCATAAACACTTTTCACAATCAAAGAAATAAGGATTCCCTTGAATGCTTGTATAGTCCAATATCCTTTCTCCAAACTCCAGACTTATGTCTATACTGAAAAATGCACATGCCATTTTCCAGGAATGCTGTTCTATACTTTCATTAATGACAGATCCACTAATGAAGATAAATGTAGTAAAGAGAAGGTAAAAACCCTTTTAGATGTCTTATTTTCTTTTCATCAAAACCTGCCACATGTGATGATAAATTGATAAATAAAACAAATGTCACAGACAGATACTCATCAACATCCATGTACAAGTGTCAAGATTATTCTCATTGCTAGTTTGTAGCAATAAAATCAATGACATTAAGCACAGAAATATTAATAGCACTTGCAATTATATCATAGTAAATTTACTTTATAGCCATGAAAATTAGCTTTTAATTAAACCTTATGAACATCAATATAACTATATGTTTGAAAGGATAACACATAGCTCATCAAGGATATCGGCTCAGGAAAGAGACAGAGAGGAAGCTTCTGAAACAACTTTGATGCAAATGGTGCTCTGGGTAGCACAAGAGTTGGCTCTTATGTCTGCAAAGAGAAAAGTGAAACTGGCAATGAGTTACCTGTAGATTTTCATGATCCATGAATAATGTGAAATACTCATATTACTCCAGGTAGAATAAATAGGGGAGAAATAAAGAGGGAGTAATGTGTTTGAGATCTTAGATTTCTCTCTCTCTCTCTCTCTCTCTCTCTCTCTCTCTCTCTCTCTCTCT
>LOEQ01003245.1:28323-44900 GCA_001685075.1 Bramus lutescens | reverse complement strand
ACCTTGGTCTTCCCACAGGGCAGGGAACCCTGACTGCTGTTTGGACTGGAAAGGCAGGGGGAATGGGAGGAGGGAAACGGAAGGAGGGGAGGAGGTGGAAATTTTTAATAAATAAGTAAATAAGAAAAAAATAAATGGCAAGTATTGACTTGGATTTTCTCCATACTACTGTTAATATAATCATTTATTATTTAAAATGTAGCCAACATCATTTAATTTTATGGATATTTAATTAGTTAGGAACCAATAGAAAATGTCATTATAATTTTACTGAGGTTTATATTAATGTATTTTTATTTGTGATCTCAGTTCATACTCAGAAATGAGACTTCTAGTGTTACTGTAATTATCCTGAGTTTGTTAGCAAATTCTGCCCCTTAGAGAAATTAAGAGCATTTCTTAATTTTACACAACTTGAAAGCATTTCAGGCAGGATGAAGCTAATCACAGTCTCATCGCCCTAGAAATAAATGTTTGAATGTTAATAAGCTTCTGTATTCATGTCCATATATGTTCAAAAGTGGAATAAAATAGACAAATATGAACCTGTACATTCATGTGTTGCTATACACTTTCCCTCCTACACATTATAAAATGTGCAGAACATTATTTTTAGAATCAGGCTGGGTTCATGTTCCTAAGCCATTGTGCATTACCATCTTTTTCCTCTTGCAGTTTCTAAGCCTTCTTTCTTATGGTTAGGTTTGGGGTGAATGACTGTGCCCCTAAACTGATTTCTAAATCTCTGAATTTAGGTCAAATGCAGTTTTTACTGGAAAAAAAAAAGCATTGACTGTCTTTATTATAAAGCAGGCTATGGAATATAATGAATCACTCTTCCTGTATTCTTTACAGAATATCTCAGGTGACAAACAAATAAAGTAAGAGAAAAGGACAGACACTGAACTGACTTGTGGTGCTGGGGTTTGGAACAAAGTCTCAGGGGGAACAATCAGTATTGCCAATCCAGAGGATTACTGCTAGATCTTGAGGGCCAAGGCGCAGGACTCTAGACTGCAAACTTGGAACAGAGACAAAGTGGAGGCTGCCACCAAAGAATGAATGGAAACAGATATTGATGTATAAAGACATAATCATATTTTATGAAAAACAGAATAGATAAAGACGCAAGGATTGCCCTAGGCTTCAACTTCCGAGCATGTTGTAGAAAATTTTTACTCATCCTTTCTAGGTGGGGAGGTTGTTTTTCTTAGACTTCTTAGTCATGTGATAGTTAATTATATGGATTTCATATTTATGAATCAATGTGAAATATTAAGTCTTATGCACAATTAAATATTAATTACATGATGATAAATGGAGGAGGGGTGTTTAATAATTCACAAGGAATAGATACATGTGTCTGTGTTAAATCACAAATGCATAGTATTTTTATTTGACAATGAAATTTGAAACATGCTAACAAAAAAATTAAGTCTCCTTGAAGCATATAGAGTATGGCATTACAAAAGTAATTTTTAGGGTCGAAATGAAAATGTAACGTTAAATCTGCTATTCACCATCACTAAGATTTGTTTTGTAAGTGTTCCTGAAAATTCAAAGCGGTGCTCCATCACTCCCCATTCTACAATTCAAATCACAACTTCCTGAAAGGAGTGACAAATGTAGAGCATAATTGAGTTCTACACAAAATAATTGGTGAAATGTCATCTTGATTGATATCATATATAATTATCTGTGGTGCCTATTATAGGCAGACAAATATGTGCAAAAGTTAGCAGTCAAGTGAAAACATGATAGCCACTGATTTGAAATAATAAGCAGTAAAATACATGTGAAAAAGCAAACACATCTCACATTAAAGATATTTTTTCTGCGTTCATAGTGGCAGGTGTTGACATTCACCTTTATTGACACATAAAAATGTTATTGTAGATTGTTATGACACATTATTTCTTGATGCCTTTTTCTTCTTAATGACTTTCCCAAGACAATAGGATATAAATTGCTACTAGCATAAAACACATTTCTAGTAATAGATAAAAGCATTCTCTTGGCTTCAAGATGTAGATATTTCAACATCTGCTTCGGGCAGAATACATTGAATTTTATGCTTTCCATTATTGTTTGAGTAATGTTAACCTTGCTATTTTTCTTTGGGGAGCTAAATTACAAATATCCTAATTTTTGAGCAATAGTATCAGTTTAATGAGTGGAATCTAATTTCAAAACTTGCAAATCAGCTACCTTCTGAAAAATCTTTAATAAGGGAACCACATTAGCAACTTAAAACAGATTCTTAACTTTATCCTAAAAATCAATCTCATAAAGTCCTGTACAACAAAAATAATTCTTTTCTCACTTTAGCAGACTTTCTATGGCTTCACAATCTGGTTCATCTCTCTGACAGAAAGTTCTATAAAGTAAAACACTGAAAAGGTGCAATTCATTAATTGGAATTTATTAGCAGAAAATAAATATTAAGTTGTAGCTATTAAGATGACTTTTAAAACTATGTAGAAGTAATTCATCCTTGCATGTTCAATGTCAGTCTTTAGGGTACCATTTACGTACAGTGTCAGAGAACTCAGGAGGGCTTTGGGAATGATTTACAGGATAGAGGCAGACAAAACTGCCCTGGACAATGTGAGGACCAAGTTAATTGGAGAAAAGCAGTGCCTATGGTTTCACAGAGAGACATGGCTAGAGAAAACTTGGTGTCTCCATAAACAAGAAGTTCTGTCAAACTTAAGTGAGGATGTGAGAGAAAATACAGGTGAGAAATCTCATAGAATACATTGAATATTGTGCTAAATAAACAGGATTTATCCTAAACGTGACAAAAAGCACATAAGGAAGGGCTTCTGGAAGGCCACTGCTCCTTGCCCAACACATCACCAGGACTGATTTTTTACCTATATTGGTAATGCTGTCAAGAAAAGATCCAAAAAGGTGAGATTTGACAGATGTTACATCATTTCATGCAGTAAAGAGTAAACACAAAATTTAAACAACACTTGTCATTAGAAATAAAATTACCCCTTTCAAATGTGCTCTGCTTTCCCAAAAACCTTAATACATTTAATTATAGAATCTTTTGCATATGACAGAATGAAAGCCAAGTATATACATGTGGAAGAAACAGATGAATTATACACATATTTACAAAATTGTGCTATTTTATTTTGAAGAAAGAGAAGCAATTTGAGCATAAATCTGTTTTTTTTTTAAATTAGGAAGACTAAATTGCTGTCTTTAATAAACAACTAACAAACAGTAGTGTGACGCACCATTGGTTCTTAGGCTTTTCCTCATTTGTTTCAAACATAGTGTCTGTTTAGGTGTGTGCTCTTGTCCTAGTCACAGTGATGCAGACCCAGAAGCACATGTACATGATCTTCCAAGGTTTCAATCATTGCATGACAGACTCTAAGATTATGCCTTCCTGTGTAAAAGTTTTTATCATGTAAATTGTCCTGAATCACACACAAGAAATTCTCTGAAATCTGTGGTGAATCAGAGATCCCTCACAGCAGGTAAGGCTTCCATTAGCTGAGCCATCAGATTCTGGCTAGTGCAAAGGCTTTAGGTATAGATACACACTAGGCTGCAGCTGCAGGTAGTGCAGCTACATAGTCTCAAAGTCCACGTGGGGGTAATGGCTGACTGGAGTAGCAACTGTTGCTCCAAGGGAAGGGGATACAAATGAGGACAATGTTCTGTGAGGTGAAGCAGAAGTGAAAAGTACAGATTCTTTCAATATTAATGCTAGTTGTAATGATCTCTCAGTGCCAGAGAGCTAGTGAGTTAGGCATCATGAAAGTCTAACAGCCACATCCAAAAATCAAAGGGCAAGGGTTAAATGATGTTCAGATGAGACATGAGAGATAATGCTGACAGGGCAAAGTTGAGAAACATTCAGGCATGCATGGTGGGGCTTGTCAAATGTAAATGACTTCCTAAAGGAAAGGAGGAAAGTATAGGAGAGGGGAGAAGGCAGCTGAGTCCTCAAAAATCTACTTTTTTGACTGCCAGCCAAGATCCTAGGAATGAAAAAAGGTAACAGATATTTAGAACACACTTAACCATTTAGTTTCTTCAAAGAGAACTACTGGGCATTAGAGTGCCCAAATGTTTCTCCTTACAGGAACTTTATTACTAAGTAACTACAAGAGTAAAAGTTAAAATAATTAAAATTTCTTAGTTCTCTTGCTTGTTTCCCTTTTGCTTACCCATTTAACAACAAAACTTGTTTTTCAGAGTGGCTGTTCTGATGGAATTGCAGCTTGAGTCCTTTGTTAGAAACTGATGAGGCTCCCAGTAAGTTCTTATGGGAGACTGCTAGAATAAGAGTCAGGACTGACAATTTTTGAGTTATACAACTATTTCTGAATCTCCCTGCTTATCTGTCAGGGGAAACTATGCTTGTTTTAAATGTTTCAAAGCAGCATGTAACAGTATTAATGGCAGTGTGTTAAACTTGATTCCTCACCATTGCTGACAATACAGTGGATAATATCCCAATGTTGGCAGCATCACTACTGAGTTAGATTGCTGTAACTTGTACAAAGAATTCAAACAAGAAGTGTTATCAGCAAATTTATAGCAGAGGAAGATACTTTTAGAAGTCAATATGAAATGACTCTTTCAGGGACTAACAATCTAAGAGTTAAAAGCAAAATATTCTACAAATTCAGAAGAGTGCTGACACTGATATTGAGGATAACCCCTGAACAAGGTGTAGCTTCCTCATAAGTACATGAAGCAGAAGAACCAAAGACAAGCCCTTAAGAAGGGAAGACATAAAGTGATGTTGAGTAATGTAGCAACCCCACATGCCTTTTAAACTTTAAAAGACCCCCACCAGAATTGGTGCTTAAGAAGTCTGTAATTCAGGGCAGATGGAAAATTACAAATTGCAGCTTGGGCCAAACAGGATACCTATGGTTTTGCCCCTAGTCATAACCCGGTATCTGAGCCAAGAGAAGAAGGAACATCTGGTCCCCAGGGCTCTCTATCAAAACTTGAAACTTGCTGGTGCCTGCTTTATCTAGATCTGTGGTTTTTCAGGGAACTTGGGACAGGTATGACCCAAGGCCCATGAAAATGGAACCAATATAAATGCTGTTACTATGCTTGCCAGTTATGTAACCCTTGCACCCAATAAAAGTTATTTGGAAAGCTCGCTTGGGGTGCCCCAGTCTGCTTAGCTGGGTCACCCACGAGTGCTCGTGTGAACAATAAAGCTCTTGCTGATTGCATCTGCTGGCCTGGCTTATTGAGTCTGGGGGAAGAGAGAGAGAGAGAGAGAGAGAGAGATAGATCCTGGATTGAGGGTCTTTCACCTTAATGCTCACCACATTTGCTTGACATATTAAGAATAGAATAAAACTTGTGAGAAAGAAAAGCAAAGGATTCAACAGGTATCAGGCAATATAATACTAAGGCACAAAGGCATGTTGACGTTAACAATGGTGAGAGCACAAACAAGGTTTGAACATAACCTCTCTGTTGATAAGCAAAGCGACTGTGAAATGTGGTAGGAGAAATTAGATATCAGCATTTTCTGAAAGTTGCATTGCTCTCAGCCTGTCTCCTTTATGTCTGCACCCTTTATATTACAAGTGTTTCTTTTCATTCTGAGTACTCACCATAAAGACGTCACATGCCAAAATAGTGACTGTCATACAGTCAGAAATAGACAGGTATTTTCACATGCCTTTCTATTCTTATCTTTATTTCTACTTTTTACTTCCCACGTTACCTACTTGAATTTTATGTACATGACTCACTAAGTCTCAATAAGTTTGCAGTCTTGTTTAGGGTGTTTATGACTATACCAAATTTACTGCCTAGAACTATTTTTGTTTCTCTTTGCATAATAAAAATCATATTATATAAAAGCCGTTTAAAATTCTTTTATTGCCTGTATTTTTCTCTATGTATAAGAAAATGTGTATATGTTTTGGTTTAAACTCTGTGTCTTCTGAAATTCACATATGAAAATATAACACATATATTTTATTGCAAGGTTGGGCCTATAGGAGGGATCAGGTCATGATAATGAAATCTTCCTGAATGGGACCAAGGTTTTTATTAGTGATAATTAGAGAGATAGACTGCCTCTTCTACATAAGGACACAGAAGACATGTTACTAATGAGATACTCAAAGCAATTTCTGTGAATACATATGCCTTGATCTGGTAAATTCAGAGAAACCAAAGAACTAAACTTTAAATATTGTTTGTGATTTCTCTAGTCTTTAGTATTCAATTATAATAACCCAAACAAATAAGACAAAATGACATATATGTGTGTGTGTGTGTTTATACAATGTCACACTAAGTTTCTTCAAGACAAGGAGATGATTTTTTGTATTAGACATCTTCTATAATATTATGCATTTATGCAGGTATATGATTATCAAAACAATCATTTACAGAGTCTTCAAAGGAAAATGGAATTATAGGAAAATAGTGGATTGCCATGCTGTAGCAGAAAGGTCTTTATACTATACTGGTACCATAATCTTTGACTTGAAACCTGCACTACAATAATTATAATAAATCTATATTCCTCATAAATAGTCCAATGTATAATATTCCATAATCAGATCAGAAAAATGGCTAAGCTATTTGCTTATGAAAATACTCAATAGCCTCTCATCAATGGACATGCACTTTGGTTCCAAGAGGTTTAATGCAAAGTTTAAATAGTTATCAATTGAACTTTCTCTCTCTCTCTCTCTCTCTCTCTCTNGGTTTTCAACTTTTTTAATGCTGCAACCATTTAAAACAGTTCCTCATGATGAGGTGATGCACAAACATAAAATTATTTTTATTGCTACATCATAACTGTAATTTTCCTACTCTTAAGAATCATAATGTAAGTATCTTAGCTTTCTGATCATCTTAGGCATACCTGTGAAAGGGTATTTCAGTCTCCACAAGGGTCTTGACCCACAGTTTGAGAACAATTGATTTAATCTGTGTTCCATTGATCATTCCTAACATAGAACTTACACTTTGCAAAAATGAAACATACTTTTAGATTTAAATGCATCTAATTCGATTTTTTAATTGAAATGAATTTAAAATCAGCAGAGCATGTTTTCAGTTTTAAGGATCAACATTAGTTTTAAAAATTTATCATGAATCATATTTTTTTTGTATTTAAAAATTTAAACCAAGTTCATATGACTGGAGTCTCTAAGAAATTACACTTTTTTCTTTTATATGTAAGGTGTCATTTTTCTATTGGCAAAAACGTGAAATGATTCACAATAGAGTCATCTGATTCTCAGCTCAGGTGTCAAACTAGAAAAGTCATTCAAACCCAAACCTTCCTACATATAATAATCACGAAAACTAGATTACATAAAAATATATATAAAGGAAATGGAAAGTGTACCAAAAATGACAGAACAGAGATAGGAAAGTTTACTCTTCTAGACACAAATAGATGGAAAACTACTGAGATTCAAATACTAGTACTTTCAAATTAACAGCATATTTCTTGATGATGTGTATTTGACAAAATAAAAGCAGGAGGAATTTAGAAGTAGTACTGGAAATTTAAAAAAAAAATTAAATGTGACGCCAGAAGTCAACAGCGATTTCAGCATCAATGATTAATAGTAAATGGTAAATATATGTGAAAACAGTATTTTGTGACTCCACATTTACAATTTGTTTTCTTTCTATCCTTAAAAATTTGTCCAGTGATGGATGGAGATAGAGACAGAGACCCACATCAGAGCACTGGACTGAGCTCCCAAGATCCAGTTGAAGAGCAGAAGGAGGGAGAAGTTGAGCAAAGAAGTCAGGACTGTGAGTGGTTGGTCCACCCACGGAGACAGTATGTCTGATCTAATTGGAGCTCACCAAATCAGCTGGACTGGGACTGAGCCAGCATGTGATCATACTGGACTCTCTGAATGTGACTGACAATGTGGGTTGACTGAGATAATGGCACTGGGACTTGTTTCTACTGCATGTACTGGCTTTTTGGGACCCTAGTCTGTTTGGATGTATAACTTTGTAGGCCTGGATGTAGGAGGGAGGGCCTTGAACTTCCCACAGGGCAGACTACCCTGCCCTCTCTTAAGACTGGAGGGGGAAGGAGGAGAGTGAGTGGGGAAGCAGGAGGGGAATGGCAGGAGGGGAAGAAGTGGAAATTTTTGAATTGATAAATAAATAAATTAATAAATATAAATGAATAATTTAACTATTTAGAGCAAAGTTTGTGCTCTTCTTTAGACAATTATAGCATATATATTATAATAACCATACAACAATGATTAAAGTAGGTTCATAACTGGGAATATGTTGCTATTTTGTTTGTTTGATTTTATATGAGAAAATTTGTATTATACAGCAGCATATATTAAAAATACCTACCTTAATTCTCTTCACTAAAACTAAAAACATGTCGTTCAAAAACAAGTAGAGGTATTAAAACTGAATACTAAACTTTACTGACTGAAAATTATAGTCATAAAAACGAAGAAACCAAGAAATAAAAATGTAAAGCAAGAATGATAATTGAAATATTATCATTTTTACAAATCACATATAGACTGAATCCCCTACCAAGAAGCAGCAATCTTACAGACTTCATCCAAACAAGAATTACTCATATATTGTGTGAAAGAGACACATTTTAAATGCATATCAAAAATAGATTTATTGTGACATCATAAATGAATAACCAGTTTTTGGACAGTAAGCTGAAGCAAGTTGAAAGATTCAGACAAACCCACTAGCAGATAAGAATTATTGTAGAAAAAAAGGAGCATTTAGTAGTAACAATAAAACCAGTGTATCAAAGTATAATTTTAAATCCATCCAAGTTTGGAAACATAGACCTGGAAAAGGAAATGAACATGTTTATAAACATTAATATTAATAAATGCTAGTATTTTATAGACACTATTGAAATAAAAAAGCAACAAAACTGCAGTGACTCTTAGTGACCATGGTTCCCTACTGACATTTTTCACTGTCTGCTTAAGTAAGTTGCAGAATAAACATACCAGGAAACACAGTAGGAGAGAAAACTCCAAATCAAAAATTCAAATCCCTTCTTTACAAAATAAGATTAGGAGACATAACTAAGTCATAAATACATGAAAGGATAAGAATTCAAAGAATCATAAAATAATTTTAAAAAAAGAGCAAAAGCAAGGGACAATTATTTATAAATATCAAGAAATTTGGTCATATAGTACATGAGCTCTGAACATCATGTACAGATCTCCTAAGCACAAAGAAGTAAGAAATCAGTACTAGATGGTGGATACCATCAATTTGGCAGAATCTAGATTGTCCCAGGATACAAGCCTCTGAGCATACCTATCACAATTATTTAGATTGGATTATCCAAGGAAGGAAAGATCACCCCATGGAATAACACTGTTCACTTAGGATGATACTCAGACTAAGGAGAGAGCCAGAAAGGAGTAGCATTAATGATTCTGTTTTTTTTTCTATAGATACCTCAATAACATGTTCCTCCTAAAGCTCCTCCCAGCATGACTTCCCTGTCATGATGGACTGTGAATCCAAACTGTGAACTGAAAGGCCTTGTCTCCTATAAGTTTGTTATTTTGTTGGTGGTGGTGTTGTTATCATTGGGGGAATGACATGGGATTCCCCTCTGTATGCTGTGAATACCATTGGTTAAAGAAGAAATTGGCTTGGCATAATAGGGTAAAACAGAGCTAGGTAGGGAAACCTAAACAGAATGCTGGGAGAAAGAAGGTCGGAGTCAGAGAGAAGCGTTGCTGGAGACAGACACTGGAACATTGCCTATTAAGCCACAGCCTTGTGGGGATACAGAGATTAATAAAAATGGGTTAAATAAATATGTAAGAGTTACTTAATAAAAAGCTAGAGCTAATAGGCCAAACAGTGATTTAATTAATACAGTTACTGTGTGGTTATTTCAGGACTGAATAGTAAGGAACTAATTAGCTACCTCCCTAATACAGGGGGAAAGATTTGTTGTAGTAACATGAAAAGTAGATAATCCTATTCCTAATAAAGAAGCAATGATTATTCTATATTTAGCCACCACTGTTCAAGTTGCTGTGGTTATTTTGATTACTGTGCAAGAAAAACACAGTGACAAATCTCCTGAGCACCAATTGTGTACAATGGGATAATAAATTGCAAGTTTGCTCTATTCTCCTGGTGTAAAGCAGGTGTTCTCCCTATGTTGAAGACAAAACTCTTGGGTTTTTAAACAGGTTAAAATATTCTCACTGAGTGGGGGATTTCTCTTCTAGGCATCTTAGGTTTGAAGATTCTATTCTTTGTGATTCCTCATTTTTCACTGGTAAAAGCTACAGGCCAAAATAATTGTAAGTGCATTATAAGAATGAGTTTAAGAATTTATTTTTACTAAGTAAAATCATGGGTGTCACACAATTGAATGAGGGTTGACATTTAAAATTAAAAGAAAAGAGGTTTATGTTCATTTAATAGGAAACCCTTTATTTTGCTCTTGTCAGTAATATCCTTGCTAAATGTTTAACAAGTATTCCTCTTGAAAGGAGGAAAAACAAATAAACTTGTCTTTATGGAATCTGATGAATCGGTTTTGTGAATACTCCCAGCCAGGTCACTTTCAAACCATAAGATGATATCTCTAAACTTAAATGTGACAAAATACACACGGGTTCTAGCTTTACTGGCTTATGCAAGACAACTGAATTATATCACTATTTTTTAACCTAGTTAAGAATCAGGGTGGGTAGAAACTTTTAAAGTTGATCTCGTTTCACAGCTTTTGTGTTAATAGCAGAAATCTTTGGCAGGTGTAAAAGTAAGTTTAGCTTCATAGGGATCATGAATAGAACTTGAAACACATTAGCAGATGGGTGTTGCAAGAAGAAAATTTCCTGATAACAAGTTGAGTTTAGCACATCAACAACACAGGTGACTTCAGTCTTCAAAGTAAAGCAATTTGTTTAATAAGACATTCAAATAAAAAAAGAGGAATGTGAGTTTTCTTTTCATTTTCTTTAATATTTCATTTTTTCATCTTTCAGGAAATCATAATGCTATAGTTGGAATTTCTCTATAATCTTTCATCTATATTCTCCTGTTAGACACAATTTTGAGATCATTCAAACAATGTATCCTCTTATACCAACGCCTTCCAATCATTCACTGAGGATAAAATCAACACTCAAACTCTAAAACATGACCTTGATGCTGCTTAGTTCTAACCTCTCTGATTGGTGAGCATTATGTCTAAGGCTTGCCAAAGTGATGTTCTACATATATAATGATGGGATGATGATACAATTCATCCTTCTAACTATATCTAATTACGCTTTTCACTCACTACATTGTCCAGCCTCGCTACATTCAAATGACCTCATACTTTCTGCCTAACCTACTCCTATTTACAGCCGTCTTCAAGTGTATTATCACATCATTTATAATTTGGTTCCCTTCATGTGTGTTTGATCATCACTTCCTTGGTGCAGTTATACACCATGTTACTCTTGTTGAATTAGCACCATGCCTACTTATTCCCACTCTGACCCTGAATCCTACACTTCCCAGTCTCCTTTCCTGTCCTACACCAATTCTCCACAGAGCCATGGCAAAATAAAACCCATAATATTTGTTCTTTCATTTTACAGTTATATTTTTTCCTCGTGGCTATACAAACTTAGTTAGTACAGGGAGATTGGCATGAATTATTGTTTGGTAACTTATCTGTTACTGTGATAAGACGTCATGAAAAAAGGGAACATCAGAATTTATTTTGTGCTCACAGTTTCAGAGGTTTATATTTAAATGGTTGCAACAACCTGAACCAAGCGTTTGGATTAGTCTTGTCTTCCAAGCCTCATATATTTCTGTTATGGAACAATATTTTGTACAGTGTGAATATGCATTGCTCTCATTAGTCTAATAAAGGCCTGACTGCCCATAGCTGGACAAGGATAGAGTGTTGTGAAATTTAGAGAGACAGAGACAGTGTAGAAGAGGATAGTAGCACCAGAAGACGCAGAGAGAAGAAAGATGAGCACACCATGCTATTAAAGTGCACCACAGTATGGTAGAGCATAGATGAGAAATACATGTGAATCTGCTGTAAAAGCTAGTTAGTAAGAAGCCTACACTATCATGTGAGCATTTATAATTAATACTAAGTCTCTGTGTGGTTACTGTGGAAAAAGCAGTCCCAAAGAAAAACTTCACATACATAATTTGCTGACTATACCATCATTCACTATATTTATTTTTATTGTAGTATATGTCATGATCTCAATCTTTTATGGCAAGACAGTAACCCATTCTATCTATGTGCATTTTCTTGATTCATTCAGAATCGTAAAGAGCCTTTATGTTGATTACAATATGTAAGATTGACCACTCATTTTAAATATTGTAGTGCACATATTGAACACTGATACTTTTTCTTTAGGTATTCAAGAAGTGAGAAGATTATTTATAAGTTTTTGATAAACTTACTTGAAGGCTTTTCTAATGATTACATTCTGAGAAAAGGTACTTAAATTTTCCCTTTATTTTACTACTGACAAATCTTTAGGTTTTGTTTTTTGTGTTTTTTTTGGGGGGAGGCATTTTTCTTAGTGCTTTTAGATTTTTTATAATAATTTGAGATAAAATAGAATGATAGTTTTGATTTGTGTTTATTTGATATTTAATCATCTTAAACATGACATTTTAAATGTCTTATTTGGGAGTACCATCTATTTAAGTAATTTGTTCATTTAAAAATAAGTTTTAATTTTTCTATTGAAGTTCAGTTTCTTCAAACAATTTTATAATTTCAAATTCACCTGTATGCATTTTTACAAAGGTTTCTTTCAGTCTGCAAGTATTCTCCTCCATCTATCATGCATTTCTTTTGGTATCCAGGCATTTTCTGTTTGATGTAACACCAGCTGCCTAATTTTGCTTATGTTGCCTCTGTGGGTTTTTTTAAAAATATTTTTTATTGATTCTTTGTGGATTTTACATCACATATCCTTATCCCATTCATCTTCCAATCCCTTAGTATCCTCATCCTGCCCATCAAACCTCCCTTCCCACACCAAATAAAATGAAATAAAATAAAAAGTCTTGTCATGAAAGCTGCAGTGTGACATAATCCGTCACACATTATACCCTGTACTCCATACGGCTTTACTCTCCACTGTTCGTTGTGACTGCTCTGGTTCAGACTCCGACTTTTGTGTCACTATCAGTACTTGGCCCTCACACTCTTGGTTGCTGCCCTGTGTCATAGAGATCTTGCAGGGTTGAATCTTCAGAACTGTCCCCTTTATATGCTCCAGCAGTTAATTGATGTGGTGGATGTAGAGATGGACCAATTCATACGAGATAGCCCTGGTTCTGCACCTTGCCAGTTCTCCCTCATCCCACCACCAGGGTGAGTTCTTGAACACTGCCCTGGCTACTTCACCTATTGCAGCAGGCATCAAGGGTCAGGACCAGTTCTGCTCTGAAGCCCTGGATTGGCTTACCACCACGGTCATCTCTACTGTGTTGCCTAGAGTAGGTGCAACGTCCACTTTTCTGAGTGCTGCAGCTTGTGCAGGGCAGGATGAGTCCTCCAAGCCTGCTGATGGTAGTGAGGGGCGGTGAGTGGGGAGAAAGGAGAGCATCTGTCTCTTGCCCACATCACCACAATGCGGACAAGGAGGGTGGTTGGATCAGCCCTCTAATGCTCATGCCCTCGGGGCTACTCACCCACACCCCTGCAAACAGGAGCAGCTCTACTGTGCTGTCCAGACAAGGTGCAGGGCCTACTGCAGTTGGGCACGGCAAGGCACGTTCTTCTACTCTTGTGACCCCGGGGGCCAGTTTTTCCACCTGCTGCAATTGGAGAGGGGTGAGGGGTAAAGTACCTCTGGTTCTGAGATACGAAAATATTCCTGACCTAGATCATTGGAATATTTCTCTCATGCTTTTCTTCTATTAGTTTCATAATTTTTATTTGTATATGTAAGCATTCTATAGAATTTGAGTTAATATTCATATATGGTAAGGCAAAGAGATTACATTTATATTTCATCCATACCTTTATATTGGGATATCCACCTTCTCAATTTATTTCTTAAAATTTTTGTCCTTTATCCATGTTAGTCTAGTTAGAGAGAGTGTGTGTCTTTGTGCATGCGAGCATACATACATACATACATACACACACACACACACACACACACACACACACACACCAACACAGATCTCAAAGCAGAAAACAAAGTTAACTTTTTGGTTGTTTTCTGGGTTCCCAAATTCTGCTCCATAGATCTACATATATACTTTAATGTCAATATATGGTATGTGGTTTTATAGAGCCTTGCATTGTATTTTGAAGTGACTAATGTGATATCTCAATACTTTTCTTTTGTTGTTGTTGTTCAAGATTTCTTTGTCCAGGTAAGGATTTTGCAGTTTTATGCAGAAATCAGAATTATATTTTGAATTTGTAGAGACAATGCCACCATAGTTTGACATGAATTGTCAGACTATATATTCTTTAGTAAAAAATGGTTGTGTTAATAATATGAATGCTTTTAATTAATGATGCAATGAGTTTCCCTTCCTCTTGTATTCAGCATTTTTCATTTATATTTAAAAATTTATACTGGAGAGGTTTTTGAACTATTTTGTTTAAAAATATATGGTATTCTTTAAACAAAATGATATTTGTTTATAATTTACATTTCCAAAAAGTTAGATATTATGTAAAAATATTATCAATACATAGATTCAAATCTTCATTGAATCAAAGTTTTAGTACTTTGAGAAGCTTAGAAAAATTTACAAGATATTATCTATGTTAAGTATTATGTTTCAAAAAGCATTAATAACAAAATGGAACCCACAAACACACAGACCATCATGAAAAAACCTATTATAAACAGTTTTATAAGAGAAAATTGGAAAATCCATATGAAATGGGTAAGTTCCTGGAAACACACCATCTATCAAAATTGAATCTCAAAGAAATATAAAACCTGAACTGACAAAAAATTTATGAAGTGATTGAATCCACTAAGAGCCTCAAAGTTAAATTATTTCAAGCATTGAAAGAAAAACTGATATCAGTGTCCATCCAATTACACAAATAGAAGAACTTCTGCCAGATTCACTCTTCAACAATATCTTCTATATGAAGTATATTCAATATTCTTTTTATATAAACAGTGAATTAAAGTTTTAGCAATAAATTCTTTTAATACTTTGGAATTTAACTGCAGTGTCCCAAAATTTTTTTATATTTTCATAATAATCTCTATGTAAAAGAATTTTTTGAAGGAAAGTAATTAGTATAAATTGTCTAGAATAAAATATTCGCCTAACTTTTATTTATAAAAATGGTCAGAAAAAATAGGCCAAGTTACTATGATAGGATTTTATACAAATTACAATAGTTGCTATTATCCTTTTATATGCCTAAACTGTTTTAATCAATTTAAAACATTTATGTATATTACATTCAACCTATTTAAATCCATATATGTATAGATATTCTGCCTGTACATATATATGTATATGTTCCTTGTGCTCATGATACCCATGAAGGCAAGAAGGGAGGGTTCTTTCAGATGCTTGTGAGACACCATGTGTTTGCTGGGGACTGAATTTGAGTCCTGTGTAATAATAGCAAGAGCCCTTAACTACTGTTCTACAGGTATCTCCATCCCATTAATCTACTTTTGATACTCCACTTTCTAGTTTGTGTCATTTCATTAAGAGTCTTCGTAGGTAGCAAACAGGATTTGTACTTGATTCCTTGTTGATCAGGAGCTATAATATAGATTCACGAGTTGAAAAGTATTAGATAAAAATCATAATAAACAGGAAAGTCTACAATGCATATCATTTGAAGAATGCCAATTTTGAAAAAAATGGAAAGGGAGTTTGGGATGAAAGGAAAAAAGAGTTTGAAAAGGACTACAAAAGGGTAGAATATGGAAGGCCTGAGAAGTCCACAATATGTTCCCATAGGCTCATGGCTTATAAGACTAAGGTCTACAAGGCAAATAGGAAACACAATGAGAATTTAGCTGATTTGAAATGTGTGAAACAGACTAAACTTGCTGCGCTCAGATTGCTTGCTTTGAGCATCAGCAATATAAATGACTTATCAACCAAAGTCCTGTGTATCCCTTTATTAATTTCCTTGAAATTAATCTTTTACTTAAAGAATGACTAAGACAAGGAAATGATTCTTTCCATAGAAGAGACATTTTCACCTCATTCCTACAGATAATTAAACTATTGGGATTTCATAGAGATTTGAACAGTCCTACAGATTTGCACAGTTCTGAGTTCCTCTGCCTGCATAGCATTGCACAGTAATGTCATTCATTGAAGAACACACCAGTGATACTTTGGATAAGATGCTTCACAAATCTCTGGCATTTCAAGACCTGACTATCAGTTGGTGAATGTTTGCGAAGACTTAGAAGGAATGTCCTTGTTAAGGGATGTATGTCACTGCGGTCAGAATCTGAGTATTTTAAAAGTGCCATATATGCCCATATATGTAGCATTATTGGCCAGGCCTGCTTGTTGGGGTTTCTGTCCTGCCCAGTACGCCACAGCGGGCAAGC